>QJNV01000907.1:0-58744 GCA_004155935.1 Monosporascus sp. GIB2 | reverse complement strand
TCGATTTTTTTTTTTTTTTTTTTTTTTCCCCCCCCCCCCGCCCCGCCGTAAGAGGAAGAAGAGAATTTAACGCTACGTAGTCCTCCGCTATCATTGACAATGAAAAGGCCGGAGATGAAGTGTGTTGCGTGCTAATGCGGGTGGTGAATAGGTCGTACATTAACGGTGCTACGATCGCTGTCGATGGCGGCATGCACCTGGCTGCTAAATTCTGAAGCATGAGGCCGGATTTCTGTTTCCCTCTACGATATACCTCGCGATGAGAGAGAATAGGCTGCCCAAGAGTGCCTGGTGGCATGCATTCGTGCCGAGTAGACTAGAGCACAGCTTGCGATAGTTATTGTATTCTCCGCTATCGTGAGTATCTCATACTACAGTGATCATGGTTCTCAATACACCAATTAGCGACTTGCGTTGATCATACCATGTGTCACAGTTAGGCTGATCGCTAGGAAAGGTTGAATGAAGTGTGAAAAGTGTAAATTGTCATGGATAGTTCGGGCTCTAGTCTAGAGAGCAGTGGCTAGAAAGCTCTACATAGGTACAGTGTGGGAGCCCTGGAACAACGTTCTTGCGGGGTGCCTACAGGGAGTTTGATGATCAAGCACGTGACCCCTATTCTGCGGCACCATTACTTAAGGAGGTATGGTAGAACCGCGGTCACGGTACCATATATCCTGCATTTTCGGTAGAGATTGCCATGTTTCTAGACAGCAATCAGGCCGATTAGGCGGGCCGATACTGCAGGGTGATAAAGCTGGCGAATTAGGGGACAGCGAAAGTGAAATCCAACCAGAGTGACTGAAAGACCGGCAACCATTTAATATGAGGGTTGATATATGACCAGCGAGAGGGTGTTGAGGTGAAGCGGTAGGAAATCGAACGATTACCGTCAGTTATAGTGAACCACCTTACGAATAACTCGGGCTGAGCGCTCTTTTAATTATATATAGCGATATCCACCATGACCGCGCATGTCCCAACGAGCTGATGGAAAACAAAATACTTCGCTGAAATATAGTGCCCCTTTTATTTTTTTCGCAATAATGGCTTGCTTATCTACCTTCAATTACCTCTGCATTTCTGTCCGGCTCGTCACCAGCAAGACGGAGTTTCTCTACGCGATCACTGCATATATCGGGCAATATGGTATCTCGTTCGTCGAGCCTTGGAAGTTGCCCAACGCCTTCATCATGCCAGGAGTTGCGGGCCGCATAGGGGGCCAGCGCTGGGATATAGGGGAAATCCAAAGGGTTCATTTCGATACTATGCCCGCTAAATACGATGGCGGCTTGTATAAAACACCTGTACAACAGTGAGCCCTGGCTAACTCCTTTCTTTACATATTACATAGATAGTGGTACGTCGTCCAGGTTTGTGTGGTGGATAAGCGGTGTGGTGCATATTACGCCAGCCGAAGTGACAGCGGAAGCCTGGTTCTATAGCGACAAGAACGGGGTTATCTTTACGGAACCCAGGACAGACATTGACTAGGACAGTGGCTGGACATAGCGGTAGACGGGAGCAAACCATTCTTTCAAACCAATCTTGCGTGTGACGAGTGAGAGAAGGTTCATTTGAATGACAGTTGTATAGTCAGATAGCTACTTAATCTGCCTCTCCGGAGTCTAGAGACGCATAGAGAATGCGCCAGTTTTGCAAGGATGCTTGCCAAATCTTCTACCAGTGCCTTGGCTTTGGGACAATGGGCGGGCAGGAATCCCCAGGTCAAGGCCAAGCGGCTCTCAAGATTGCGAGATTGCGAGATTGCTATATCAATCCAAAATATGTGCAAGAAACTCCGGACCTCTATGGACCAAAGAATGGGAAGACCAACAGGTCGTACGTATCGTTACGATATACGCTACCTCCATACGCTAATATCCGTCAACATAATGGTGTGGGATCTCCGTCGGAATATCGGTGGCGTTGCCGAAGACACGGACGGTCTGCATGCCTGGATATTCTATGGGGTGTCAGTATATCTATTTCCCCATCAAGGGAGCGTTCGGGTTGGAGATCTCATCCATCACCATGTCCCGGACGATGTGGGAATGCATCCCCCACGCGCCAACATTGCCCTTCCTGACCCTAATCCGCCACGCTCGCCAGCCGTTTGTGCAGTCGGCTTCACCAGAAACGATATACCGGTATAATTCCGTGGTGTCTCGCTTGGCCGGGGTATCCGTGGCTACGGAGCGCCTCCCCAAGCCTCTTATTGTTTTCCTTCCTACGAAGTAGGCAGTTCTCCTAGTTATTACAGGAGCAGCTACATCGCAAAACTTCTCGCAGATCGGTGGAGTGCCAGACCTGAGTCCGAAGGTGAATCCGAATGGAAACATATTGGCTAGTGGATTTTACGTCCCGCGGAGTGCCGACGCCATAATGCGGCCAAGTGATGTTCAGCTCGCGCCTTAACCGCTGCAAAGCAATCGTGATACGATATCAGACAACTAGAGTCCAGCCTAGCATACAGTCTCAAAGGTTCTACCGAGAACTCATCCCACGCATTCAATACCTTCAATTTCTTTTTTGTTTAGCTTCAGAGAGCAGTTTCCTCTTCTCGTCACACTGGTACTCAATTCTAGAACCTATCGAAATCCGGCGTCAAAAGGATTCTCGAGGAGCTTGTATCAAGGGTCCGCACACTTCTTAGCGGCGGATCAAGCGCCTAAGACCAACCTAGAACCATTCAGCCGTGTGTGGCTTTTCCCGCGCATCATCAATCTCTAGGAGCATCGTTGGACAATCTCCGACCTAGTAAGTGACAGTACAGCGGGGTTTTTGCAGCTTCTCGACTAATATTACGTTTATCCCACTTTGCTATATAACTGAGGGTTTTACACAAATACATTCTGATAACCCCTTGGACTGGCATTTTGTTCGTCTACCATTGGTCTGCTTTGAAAGGGCGGTCACACTCGCCTTGCTACCATAGAATGCATGGTCGGGTGGAACCTTCGGTGCCACATGGCCTCGAATTCTCTATGAAGTACGCTTGGAAAAGCAGCTCACATAGACTAGATGGTGATAATCCGAATAGCATGTTCCTAGAACCGGCCGAGAACATCACCATATGGCGTTCGGACAACCCTCGCTATCATGTAAGAAAGGTACCAAAGCGCCTACACAGGTAAGGTTTTGGCTGCCGAGACCGGGTCGTTTGCTGATAAGTGGTACCTGAATGCAATGCGATGCGATTCCGGGAAAGGAAACCTTCCCGTCTGTAAGTAGTGTGGGCTGGCGATTAGAGGCGCTAAAAATGTGGAATTTGATCCGCTAGCAGGGGCTGCACAATAGCTTGGCTGAAATTTTCTCCACTTGTCATCTTATCAGATGATCTGATCAGATAAAAGTTTGCAACAAACTTCATCAATCCCCAGCGGAAGGAAATTTTCGGAAGAGGTGAAGTTCTCATTGGAGGATAGGCTCCCACTTTCGGAGAACTACCTATTCGTGGTCAGAAACTACCCATCGAAGATGGTCACCGAGCAAAGTATCACATTCGATCCCATTGAAAGCGGGGGGGAAGTCTGATAATTATTGCGTTAACGACCTTGTCATCCTGAACGACAATGGCCGTAGCCAAGCCATGTCGGTGGGGTAGATCCTACAGTCTGCGCCGATATTAGGGACTGTTTCTCAGCTCTCTCCCTCGCAGCATGCCTTAAATATTCCTCTCCATTCTCCATAGTTCAGCTGATACACTCATGTCTATCGTTGCCATTTAATCCGTGATACTGCGCTTTAACGTGTGTGTGTGACTGGCATAGGAAGATAGTATAGATCTTGCCATGGCGAATATCTCCCCAGCTGAGGCACAGGCCTCCCCCAGCGTCGATATTGAGAAGCATGTCTCCCCGGCCGAAGCCGCCGAAGTAATGCCTCCGGACGGGTCGGATGCAGATTCAACGGACATGCAAGCTGGCGTCAAGCGGATCGAGGCCATCACCACCGTCTGGTCCAAGAAGTCGCTATGGGCTACTTTCGCCCTGTGAGTTTAACCATGTTAACAAATCCCGTCCAAAGGGGACAGCGCCTTCATAGTAGGAGAAACTGACCAAACTCCTATTATGTATACAGTCTTTGGCTCGTGTGTTTCGTCTCCGATATGCTGGGGGCTATCGAGGGTGCCTTGTCGCCGTATATCACTTCTTCCTTCTCGCAGCACGGTCTACTGGCTGTTATCAGTATTGCGGCACGAATCATCGGCGGAGTCGTCACACTCAGTATCGGCAAGATGATCGACCTCAGGGGCCGTATGGAAGGGTTTATCGGCGCACTGGTTCTCATCACTATCGGCATGATCATGAAGGCCACCTGCGAGAACGTCGAGACCTACGCCGCGGCCCAGGTCTTCTGGTGGGTCGGCAAGGTTGCTCTCGGCTTCATCATCAACGTCTTCGTGGCCGATATCACCACGCTGAAGAACCGAATGATCATCTTCACCCTTAACTCGACTCCCAACATCTGCACCACCTTTGCCGGCCCCAAGATCGCCGAGCTTTTCTACTACAGGGCTAACTTTAGGTGGGCATTCGGTGCCTTCAACATAATACTGATCGTCGTGTCTCTCCCCGTCGTGACCATCCTGTACTTGCACGAACAAAAAGCTAGAAAGCTGGGCGTCCTTCGCCCGAAATCGGGTCGCACAGTTGCGCAGTCCACTCTGCATTATCTCGTCGAATTTGACGGTGAGTTGTTTAAATCCTCGGTCGGAAGCACACGATTCTATGTATGTTCAGCGCTAATTGGCCATTGTGTATCCAGTAACCGGCGCCATCCTCATTACCGCAGGGTTCACTCTCTTAACTCTCCCCTTCAGTCTTGTAAATTCAGCACAACATTCGTGGAAGAGCGCAACAGTTATCGTTATGATCGTCATGGGTGTCGTCTGTCTCGCTGGATTCGCGATGTGGGAGAGATTCTTCGCCCGCGTCCAATTTTTCCCCTTCACGTTCCTGAAAGACAGGACCTTCCTGGGCGCCGCGATGACATACTTTATGGTTTTCTTAACCACCTTGTAAGCTGAGTCCTTTCCTCGCTTGCTTTCTCATCTCAACTCGTTGCCTGACCAGCACTCGATATAGTATCTGGGATGCCTATTACAGCTCTTATCTTCAGGTTGTGCACGGCCTGAGTATCAGCGTCGCGAACTATGTGCTTAACGCCTATTCCCTCACCTCGTACTTCACTGGTCCGTTTATCGCCTTGTAAGTGCACCACATTTCCAGTCAATTCGTGAAACTCGCTGAGACTTGGCCCCCTGCAGATTTATCCGTTACACTGGATGGGTCAAATGGCCGGCCATGGTGGCTATTCCAGTCTACCTCCTCGGTACAGCCCTGCTAGTCTATTTTCGACAACCCTCAACTCAGGTTGGCTATCTTGCCATGTGCCAGGTCTTAGTCGGCTTTTCTACGGGCATGCTTACGACGATGGCGGAACTCTCCCTCATGGCGTCCGTCAGGCACCAGGATGTCGCCGTCGCCCTTGCGATCTACGGCCTGTTCGGCTCCGTCGGCTCCTCCATCGGCTTCGCCGTCGCTGGCGGCATGTGGACGAACATTCTCCCCTACAAGCTCTACGAGTTCCTCCCCGAGAACAGCAAAAACAGGTCGGCGGAAATCTACGGAGACATCAACAAACAGATGGCCGAGCCGATCGGTACACCTATTCGGGACGCCGTCATCATGGCATACGGCGACGTCATGAGGAGGATGGCCATCACCGGCGCCTGCCTTATTCCTGTTCTGCTTGTGTCCGTGGCCATCTGGAGGAACATCAATGTGAAGAAGCTTGAAGCTGTTGAGAAGCGAGCCAGGGGCAACGTGTTCTAAAAAGGGGTTTTGTTGCCATACTCTTCCAATCTGTGGCCTAAAGCAATCTTGATACCATCTGTCGTGTCGTTGTGAAATTTTGGCTATATCAGTTGTAGGAGAAAGATAATGTATCAATTATGAGTTAATATCAACTTGATATCTTCTGTCGATTTGAAGCCAGGTATTCGGCGATTTCAAATCACAGAACAGTGCCAGGATATTTATGCTGACATAGAGATTCCGCTATAGAAGACTTCGGAAATTAAGAAATAATTGCAACGATATCACGGCAAAAGATGTTTCCGACTATAGGAAGCGACATGGCGGGAGTGGGGAATTCCCCGGCCAGGGGTGAATGAGTGTATTGAAGTCGGATGAGGATCGCCTCTCGATCTGGGACCTGTAGCGTCCTTACAAAACATTAGCACCATATTGTAGACCCCTTCCATGCATGGACCCTCGAACCCATATCACTGTGGCCGCCCTCAAGCAATTATACGAGTCTGGGTGAAACAGCGCAACTCTGGTCCGCCTTTTGTGTAGAACCGGCCCTATGAAGAAGTTAGGCCGCCGATACGAAGGAAAGCTAACCATTAGATAGTACAAACCATCCACTATCGTAAAACCTAAGGGAATTGACCGGGTTCTTGGGAGCAAACCCGTACGGGTGGTTCACATAAATGTATTGCTAGGCGCTTGGCAGTATCAACGGGGCCAGCCTTTTCAGGTCCGGAGAGCTCGTTGCGTTTAAAGGGGTTACGACGGGAAATGGTGAATACGAAATTTATTTCTCAATACCTTTCATGTTAGGAGGTGCGTGGCTATCCTTTTACTAGGTATAACTATACCGCTTTACCCTATCAGCATGGCCACGAATTCCGGCACGGCCCTGGTATCACTCAGCGGGATGGGTAAAAGTTCAAAGTCACGCAATCTCGGTGAGATCTCGCCGAGGCTTCTGAATTGCTGCCCCGACGTTATCCATGTTTTGACCTTGGTCCTCTACACAGACTCATGCGTTCTAGATTCTCTGAATAAAAGTCCAGTCTTATCTCTCACCTGCCTAAACCAGAGCCTTGGCCTCTTGGCCTGCTTGCCACCCGCTTTGATGCATGCGCCATAACTTGGACTCCGACGCTGATAAAGCATCTACCGAATAAAAAGCATCAATGGCTCTGGGGTCAGCGGGGTACCGTCCATTTGAGTGATACAAGCCGCTCACGAGAGGGTCGTTGATCTATATGTGTAGTTCCCATGTATAACGCCATGCATGTGCAATGTCCCGATAACGTTGGAACATGCATATGAAGGCATCCAGGCCCGAGGTGTGGTATCATTTTCGGTGCATAGCACGAATATATGAAGAGGGGATACCCATCATCTTCATCCCCTCTCCTGACCGTTCCCAGAGTCTTAGGCTGTCTCAAGCTCTCCTTGCCTCCCTACCAGGACTCTCATTTGCTGCCATCAAAAGCCTTCCTGACCAGTCCCTCGTCTCGTAGACAACATGAGGTCCTTAGCTGCGGCCGTCGCAGCCCTAGTGGCCACCACCTTCGGCAAGGAAATGCCAAAGGATCCGAAGCGTGCTGCCGAGCTATACGACTCTGGTCTGATGCACGAGATGATCATGTCCAAGAAGGAGTCATTCTGGGCACAGGAGAGGAAGGCGGGGGTCTACTCCGAGGACTGGCCGGAGCTTCACTTCGCGCAGTGCAGGGACGGCAAGGCGATCCCCTTCCGCGACCAGCCAACGAACTTCTACCGTTGCAACAATGTGGGTTTCCCTTGTTTGCACGCGGATTGCGTCGTTCAGGTCGGTTAACTGGGTTCACGACAGGTCAACCTGCACCACTTCCTGTCCCACAAGGCTCTCGGCAGCACCGTGGGCGAGGGGTCCTCCTCGTGGGGCTGGGTCTCGGACGACGGACGCGAGTTCGCTATCATCGCGCAAGGCGACGGCGCAGCTTTCGCCGAGGTAGGTCGCCCAGCCACGAACAATAACTCATAGACGCGCAGGCTAAGCAGAGGCAGATCACCGACGCCGGCAAACTGCGATATCTCGGTCGGCTCCCCCAGACGGCGGGCACGACGACGAGCCGCTGGCGCGAGATCCGGACGTACAAGCACTACATCGTGATCTCCAGCGAGACTTTCAATCACCACATCCAGATCTTCGACCTCAAGAAGCTGCTGGACATCGACTACCGGAAGGGGCCCGTGACCTTCGACCCGGAGAAAGATCTGACGGGCTTCTACGGCAACCTGCCCGACGGCCGTGCGCACAATATCCTGGCTAACGAGGAGACCGGCTTTGCTTACGTCGTCGGCGCCCGCCCGCGCACGTCCGAGTGCCGCAGCGGCCTGATCTTCCTGAACCTCACCGACCCCAGCAATCCCGTATCACCGGGCTGCGCGGCCGCCGACGGCTACGTCCACGATGCGCAGTGTCTAATCTACAGGGGGCCCGACTCAAGGTACCTCGGCCGCGAGATCTGCTACGGCTACAACGAGGACTCGTTGACGATCTGTAAGTTATCAGACTCCTAGTTTCTCTGCTTGCTCGCGAGCTGACCCTCGACAGACGACGTTACCGACAAACAGTGGCCCGAACTCGTCTCGGTCACCTCGTACGAGGGTGCCACGTACACCCATCAGGGTTGGGTGCTGGACAAGGAGTGGCAGCAGTACCTCATCCTCGACGACGAGTATGACGAGATCGACAGAAGAGGGCCTGGTGCTGACGGTTACGCTGTGACGTTCATCTGGGATGTCTCTGACCTCGAGAAGCCCAGGCAGACTGGCTACTACAAGGCTCCTCGCATCTCCAATGACCACAACCAGTACGTCATCGGAAACTACTCGTACCAGAGCAACTACGGTGCGGGTATCAGCGTACGTACCATGTCCCTCTTGAGAATTCATTTCGGCAGCTGCTAACCCACGTTACGAAGGTGCTTGATATCTCCTCCATCCCCACCAACCCCACGGGATCCGGCGTTAGGGAGGTTGCCTGGTTCGACATCTACCCGGAAAGTAAGTAACTGCCTGGGATGACAGTCCCATAGAATAGCCGAAGCTAACCTCTTCTTGTATAGATGACAATAAAGCAGGAGGCGGCTCGCTGGAGTTTGTTGGCACCTGGTCTTCCTACGCCGACTACCCGTCCGGATATATCCTCATCAACACCATCGAGCGTGGTGCGTGGGTCGTCAAAATCCAGAATCCGTTGCCGTAGAATGCAAGAGGTTGCTACTGTCGGAGCTAGAGTATTGTAAATTGGTACCTCACCTTATGAGTCGTCATTCTGTAGACCTGAGAGGGAAGGCTCGGCTACTGGCTCAGGAACCCAAAAGCTCACGATGGAGAAACTAATGAATAAACTGCTGTCTTGATGGGGAACTTTATATTAAACAGAACATCTGCCCAGTCGCTCATATGTCAAGCGAGCATTAGGGATCCCGAATGATCTTGCGGGAAGCGTCGCGTAGTGTAATGATTGCACTCTTACCAAAGCATTCTTGGGTTATCCCGATGCAAACATTCTGCTGTGAGAGAGGCACGTTCATCCTGCTGCGACAAGTCATGATGTCCCCTTTTCTAATTCGGCCCCTTCCACCTTCCCCTGCTTACTTCATACCGCTGATTTATCTTGATGCCGGCATTTCAGCTAAGGTGTCGGTAGCTCGTATGAAAAATGAGAGTAGATTTGCCGTAGATTGCCTATGCAATCAATACTCGAAGTTAAAAACGCACAAACGCAAAATCTGAACTCGAATCCACCGAAAATGTACTCCCTCGGTGGGTTGAAATATGTCTTTAATAAAAACACCCCCCAACTAAGGGCGTGTTCTTGTTCAGTACGTAACTGGTAAGGCACTATAGAGTAGATTTTAAGGGCGGTCCATTCAGTGGTGGGGATGATTCTTTTTGCTTTGATGGCCAATATTTTTAGCCTACCGAATCCACGTTATTGTCGTTCCGGCGCCTAATTCGAAAGAGGATATATCATGTAGAGCAGGATGTGGCCATATCGCCGCCTTTGGTCAATGCGTGCATACTGGGTGGAATCATGGTAGGTATCGTGGTTGATGTAATCAATATCTTTTACGAACCGAAACAACCGTAATACGAACGAGACGGCTAAAGTGCGGCTGCTTGCTTATGTCATAACCGAGGGAAAAGCGCGTTTACTATGGTAACTCCTTGAAATGTGACAGAAACAAGAATAGAAAAAGAAGTGGAATGTTGGATTCTCGTGTTGGATATTGGATATTGCGGCATTGCGTGGCGCCGTTTCATTACCAAGCTCGGGCTGTTTTTTTGCTGCGTATGATTGGTTCCAGCTACTACTTTTGTACCTGCGTCCGCGAGACTAGAAGGAGATGCCAAGACGCTATCTGAAGCTGCCGCATGCTAAGTCTTTTTTAGGAAGCCCCAGATGGATCCTACCAAAAGGCTCGGCTTGATCAACACCCTCTCTTCCTTTCTCCTTTTCGACTTGTTTCCTTTCTTTTGATCATCTTCACATTGAAGCCAACCGACACTCTTTTTCTGGTTGCTTTGCTTCTCAGCATTCTTTCCCATCTCGGTGCCGTATTTCGTTAATAATTCCCGACACTCTTTATCCACAATTGGTACTGTACCCCAGTTTCCCATTGAATCACTCGTTGAATAGACTTGATTCGTGACACCTGACGCCTTGACCAATCTCGCGTGTCAGCACAAGCAACTGTGTCACAACAATCTACCTACCATCAATATCTTTGGGTTAGACTCGTAATCACAATGCGTTTCACTACGACCCTCGCTCTGGCCTTTGCTGCCACCGCCTACGGACAGAACTACCTCGGCTTCAACTCGGGAGCTACGAAGGCCGACCGGTCCGCTAAGTTCAAGGCTGACTTCGAGGCCGAGTTCAGGACTGCCAAGAACCTGGAGAATGCCCCCGGAGACTTCAGCGCTGTGAGACTTTATACCAACATCCAGGCCTACTCCACAGATGACCCTATCCAAGCGTTCGAGGCTGCCATCGAGACCAACACCAAGATCCTGCTTGGTGTTTGGGCATCGGGTACCGATAACATCGACAACGAGATCTCCGCCTTGAAGAAGGCCGTGAAGCAGTATGGCAAGAAGCTCACCGACCTTGTCATCGGTATCTCCATTGGAAGCGAGGATTTGTACCGAATCTCTGCTACCGGCGTCGAGAACGAGTCAGGCGTCGGCCAGTCTCCCACTGTCCTTGTTGAGTTTATTCAGGATTTCAAGAAGGCCTTCGCTGATAGCAGCCTGGCCAACATTCCTGTCGGCCACGTCGACACCTGGGACGTTTGGGGCAATGTTACTAATAAGCCCGTCATTGACGCCATTGACTTCCTCGGTGTTGATGAGTATCCTTACTACGAGAACGGCAAGGGTAACAGCATCGAGAACGCCGGTAAGCTATTCGACAGGGCCTACGACGCCACCGTCGCCGCTTCTCAGGGCAAGCCCGTCTGGGTCACCGAGACTGGTTGGCCTTACATTGGTCCGGATTGGGATCAGGCTGTCTCTAGCATCGACAATGCCGAAACCTACTGGAAGGAAATTGGATGCAAGCGGCTCTTCAACAAGACCCCGACTTTCTGGTACACCCTCCGTGACTCCAACCCTGACAACAAGATGAAGTTCGCCATTACGAAGGATTTGTCGACCAAGCCCCTCTTCGACCTGAGCTGCGATGACGTCGAGGATGAGCCTACCTCTACCAAGTCTTCGGGTGCTAGCAGCACCTCGAAGCCAACTGGCAGCGCTAGCGGTACTGCTAGTGGTACTGCTAATGGTACTGCAACAGGTACTGCAACCCGATCCTCGGCGCCGACTGGCACATCTTCGGGTGGTTCTTCTGGCACTACCGCGCCTACTGGTACCACTTCCACTGGTTCCGGCGAGACGACAAGCCCAACTGGAGGTTCTGGATCTGGATCTGGATCCGATGGCTCCGGCTCAGGCTCCGGCTCCGGCTCCGGCTCTGGCTCTGGCTCCGGCTCTGTCTCTGGCTCTGGCTCCGGCTCAGGCTCCGGCTCCGGCTCTGGCTCTGGCTCTGGCTCTGGCTCTGGCTCTGGCTCTGGCTCTGGCTCTGGTTCCGGCTCCGGCTCCGGCTCCGGCTCCGGCTCGGATCCTGATATTGTGCAGGGTGCAGCTTCCGCTCCGATGCTCTCTGCTGCTGTCTGTGCCGGCCTGGCGCTCGTCGCTGGTGTGTCTGCCCTGCTTTAAAAAGTGGTCGCCATCAAAGTCATTGCGGCAAAGGCGTATTTGGTGATTGACCTGGGTATCTTAATGTCTGAGGTATATAGACTCGGAGCTTAGATATTTGTTACTTGCATTGTTTATACATACGGTACCTATACATTCAAAATATTCAAGGTTCGAGGCTCAGCGGTGTGTGATCGTAAACTCTCTAATGCGGCAGTCGTTCCATGTGCTTTTCTATGCGCTTACGACCTACCGCCTATATGTGATGAGACTCGCTGGTAGGTAGTGGGCAACCATCACGCCCAGTAGTGGAACGAAATATTTCAGGACGACATATTAATGACCAATGCACAGCGATGGTAGCATGTGTATAAAGAGATCCCGTGTGATGCTGAGTTATGCGTTCCTAGACCTTGTCGCGGCGATCAGACGCTTATATAGTCAGGTTGAGTCGGCGGATGCGCGAATACCGGGGCTGATATTCAGTAATAGGCTATTAGGTTAAGAATGGTGTGTATAAGTAAGTAGCCTCAAAATTCGAAGCAATGTTGCCATCTTCCGAATTCTAACATTTTCGATGGCGGGTATGATAAGATCATATTTTTGGCTAGGAAAGAGTCTACTCGGATATGTCCGACAAAAGCGCAAAAGCTAGCTTTGTGTAATCCTACTTACTAGGATGAGTCTGTGATGTAGTTACAACCTTTTCCCTTTCGTAGATCTGTATATGACAAAGGGGGCACGGTTCCCAAATACTACGTAGCTAGAGTAACATACACTGATGGCATCTTTGACAACTCTGGGGACATCGGGCGAAGATGCTAGCGGTTAAGGGCTTTTGCAATGATGCGTACCTAATGGTAACCCTACCTAACCTGGTAGCAAAAAGCCCACATCTTCTCTACGCCCACATAGGTTTGTTATATATACAAGACAACAGATACCCTTCAGCCCGATACACCTTGAACAGAAACGGATACCGTTCCATTATATATGCAAATATGTACGATTACTCGTGGGCTCTAGCTCCCTCGAGCAGGTATCTTCCCCAATACGTCCACGCATCGCATCAACACCACTCACATGCCCCAAATCTCCCTCCAGCTCCTCTCGTCGCGTCCGAGCGGGGCATCGGAGACGCCAAACCTAGCCGGGAGGCCGGAGTTGGCCTCGGGGAGGCACATCCACTCCCTGACGCAGTGGGGGATCTCCTCGCGGACGTGGCTGATGCAGATGAGGGCCTGATCGTCGCGCAGGCCGCGCACCTTCATCTCGCCCCTCTTGGAGACCTCGCTCTCGATGACGACGGCGGTGGCGGCTGCGGTAGCCTCGGAGCCCTCGCGTGCGGCGGCGTAGGCGTACCGCCGCGTCTCGCCGTGCTCCAGGAACAGCAAGCACCGGTCGCGCACGCCGTCGTCCATGCCGCTACACGCCTCGTCGAGCACCACGATATCCGGGCCCTTGACCACGGCGCGCAGGAACAGCGCCACGCGCTGCGCGCTCGTCGAGAGCTCCCCGAACCGGTAGTAGTCCGCCCAGCTCAGGTCGGCGGCGGCACCCGTCGTCGTCTCCGCGTCCGCCTCCCCTGCAGATCCCGCAGCAGCCGCGTTGTAGTGCGCGGGGTTCAGCTCGGCCGCGAACCAGCGCAGACACGCGTCGACCTTGGCGCGGGCTCCGTCGTCGAGCCTGGCCCTGCTGCGGAAGGTGTCGGCCCAGGCGTTCTCGACAACCTGCCGCACCGAGAGGCCGCGCGGCATGTGCTGGTGGATCTCAGGGCTCGAGTGGCCGATGCGCGCCTGGATGTCCCAGAAGGTCAGCGGCGGCCGCCCGGGCTCCGGGAGCCGGCCGCGGCCGAACAGCTTGATGGGCAGCGAGTACGTCTGCGGGTGGTCGGAGCAGATGAGGGACACGACGGTCGTCTTGCCGGAGCCGTTGGGACCGAAGATTCCCCACCGCTCGCCCCGCCGCACCGTCCAGACCAGCCCGTGCTTCCGCTCGCCGTCGACTTCCTGCGTCCAGTTGCCCAGCGCGATCTTGCCCCTGTATTGCACTTGGCAGCCGTCCATCTCCACCACGGGCTCCCCTATTTTGCGGGGCGCCGCTTCCCCCCGGTCGGTGGTCACCTGCTTGAGCTTCTGGCCTTCATCTCCCATCAATGCCTTTCCCTCGATGCCTTTAGCTGTCAGGGTCCTCCCCACGTGCACGAGATTGTTGACCGTCAACTTGTCGTCCTCCTTCAGCGTCCCATTCCATACCCCGCGGACGTACTTCCGCAGCCCCTCGAGCACCACCTCCTTCTCGCCCATGGCAGCGACCTGGCAGTCCCCCCTCAGGTACACGAGATGCGTGATCCAGTCCGGGATGGGGTCCTGCGGCCGCGCGCTGATCACCAGCCTCGGGCTCGCCTTGCTCGCCAGGCCGTGCAGCAGGGGGCTCAGGCCGGCGACGGTCGGCGGGTCGAGCCCCATGAAGGGCTCGTCGAGCAGCAGGACCTCAGGGGCCGCGAGCAGGGCGCGGGCGACGCGGGCGCGGCGGCCCTGGCCGTTGCTGAGGAAGGAGACGGGCAGGTCGAGCAGCGGACCTAGGCGCAGGTCGCGGACGACGCGGTCGAGGAGAGCGGGATCCGGGGCGCCGTTATCCGGGTCCCCGGGCTGCGGCGCCGCGAGGGCGTTCAGTTCCGTGTTGCCGAGAAGGAAGTTGCGCAGCGAGAAGTCGGTGATCTCGCGCTTGGACTCGTAGCGCGCGGACAGGTAGGCCGAGGTAGTGACGCGGGACGCGAACCCCGCCGCGTCATCGCTGTTGAACCCGACGTACCGGATCGCCCGGCTGGGCACCCGCAGCCGATGCGGGACGGCGTCCGTGGCCAGGTGCGGGAAGCTCCGGGCCGTCGGCGGGATGCACAGGTGCTCGCCCCTCAGCAGCTGCAGGAAGGTGGTCTTCCCGCTCAGCGAGGGACCCACGACGTACCAGTGCGTCACCGGCTCCGTGGCCGACGGCAGCGCGAAGTTCAGGTTCCTGAAGAGCGCCGGGTTCGGGTGGGACACGTGGGCGTTGGGGTGGTGGCGGTAGAAGGTCCCGTTGGCGATGCTAATCACCGGCGGGCGGACTGAAGGTGGTCGCATGGTGGCAACTGGACCATCTCAACAGCTCCTCCCTAGGATTGAACTACGAGCCCGAAATATCCCATATTTATTCAGTGAAATAAGTGACTCAGTCCGCTACATCCCGAGTGCACTCCTCCGGTTATGTGCCGGGAATAATGTTGGATAATTGAAATGCGTTTATACTTCATTACCGATTAATCCGATTCTGGCGCAGGGACCACACAAGGCCCCCAGAGTCCCACCACGGAGCGTTAATAACGGTAGAGCTACAAGGAAGCTACGCGCGGACCTGGAGCCTGGTCTTGCCTGCTTGCATCAGCTGCCAGAGCTTCCAACACCGGATCTACTTGCTTCGTTTGATAATTCAACATCAACGTCAACGTCGACCACTTCACCAGGAACTGTTCATCGTACCCGCGAGACGGCATTCGATCCTCCAGGGTCCCTCATATCCAAAAAGAAACGTAACTCAGTCCCATAACCGCCAAAATGGTAAGTTACGCTATCTGCATTTCCTTCCAGCCCTCACAGTTCACCTGTCTGGACTCCACACCCATATCGCCGTCACCACCCACCGCCCACCGCCGCGCTATGATACCAGACCTCTTATTAACCCAACCCGTTATTTCAGTCAATGCGCATCGTGCCCGCCGGCGGCCACAGCAGCACCTTCGCACACACGCAGCGCACGACGTCAGCGCCGTCGGCGCCGGGCGTCTACGACACGCTGCGGCAGGGCCTGGGCCCCTCCCCTTCCAACCTGCCCGACGACGTGCCCGCGTCGCGCCACCCGCTCGAGGCGCGCCTCAAGGCCTGGGAGGCCACGCAGGAGGGCGCTCGCATGGAGATGCTGCGCAAGACGTTCGGCATGGCGGAGCCGATCCGGCGGGGCATGGAGCTCAAGGTGACGCGGGAGGGGTCGTGGCGGCCGCTGGCCCTCGGCGGTCTGAAGTCGAGCGTGCACGAGGACGTCCTGCGCGGCCGCGAGGCCTACCTCGACTGGGAGGACGTCTTCACAGGCGAGGAGCAGCGGGGTGTCGTCGGCATCCATGACGAGATGGAGCGGAAGCTGAAGATCTGATCTCGTCGCCGGGCGGTCTTCTGAATGGGGGTTCCTTATCTTCGGATGGACGGACGCATGGGCCGATGAATGGACGAAGGAAGGGAAGGGAAAGGAGAGGGGAGACGAGAGAAAGAAAGACCTGAGCACCGGTGGGTCTAGTGGAGAATACGATGGTGAAGATGGTGAAGCTTGGATGCTGCCTCGGAACCACGCATATGGATCCCACAGTGAATGGGCAGCACGATGGGAAATCGTAGCGGGCATTTCACTGTCGCATGGAGGTTCGACTATCGACTCATTCCTATGTTCGGGGTCGCCAAATTAGGAGGCAACCTCGCATGATACACAACAGAGGAAGCCTTACATGGACCACACTCTCTACACCGCTGGCACTTCGATCAGAAGTTTGATGGGCAGTCTCGTGAAATATCGTAATGAACATACTCGGGAACGGCAGCAGAAAAGACCGCAATCTAACCATATGCAAATATAGACAACTCCCCGCAGCTCTAGCCTTCCCGTAGAGGCTGTACCTATAGACAAGAGTAGAAAATATAAAACAGCGTCAGGCACGCGGCCTGTTTCCCAGGTCCTGCGTATATATATATACACAGCAGATATCCATACGCTGCGCTATTTTAACAAATAAATCTTCCATATATCTCGACAGAGTTGTTGGTACGCTTTAAGGAGCGGTGAGAAAGCTTTATGCTGCCGCCGTCGCTGCCTCCTAGAACCCGCTCAAAAATCAAAAACAAAAAAGATCTAGAGAGATGTTCCCGGTCACGCCATCCCATGCCCAATAATCCAACGAATTCTCAACAAAGTTCCGTACCATCGCCCTTTTCCCCTCTGTTTCTCTGTTCGAAGTTCTCTCCGGATGGCTCGGAAATGATATAGCGGCGTTAAAAATAAGCCCTCTTGCGGGTGTTGTAAGGTCGATCATAAGATCACACAGCAGCCACTGCGACCTCCGGAGTGGCCCGAGTCCTTCACCTTCTTGGCCGCCTCCTCTTCGTCTATTATGTCCTGAGGCTTGACGGTCATGTGCACGACGTTCCTCGAAGTATTACTGAACTGGTAGTCTGGAAACGGGCGCCCCTCGTCAGTTCCGCTTTTAATGACTGCATGCGTAACAGAGACTTACGGTTGAGAGGCATTCTATCCTCCAACATCCTACCAAAGTGGATTAACCGGATCGCGCTGGGCTCCCTCGGCGGCTGATCCCATTCCTTACGCCAGTCCCGCAATATGAGCTCCTTCAGCGTGTAGACGGTAATGCTCGAGGGGTCCATCTCGCCATCCTCCGTCTTCCCGGTCACCGTGACATTCCGCTTGGTGAGGTACTTTTCGTCGATCCGGAAAGGGTGTCGGGCGCCGGTGGTGAGGAGCAACATGATCTCGACGGCGATATCCCCATCCGGCGCTCCGGCCCCCGCGGAGGGTTCTACGGGGTCTATCGTCAAGTCCTCATTCTCGGTGGTCGCTGTGGTGGCGGGGGCTTTGCCCTGAGCTTTGGCCGACGGTTCGGCGCTAGTCGAGGAGGTGTCCTGGGTGGTGCCGGATGCCGCCGCGGGTTCGGCATCGCTACCCTGGGCCGGCGGCGGTAACGAAGGCAATGATGGAGAAGCGTCAGGGTTCGCGGGTTTCGGCTGGGTGCTCGACAGATCCTCCATCTCGACGTCACCTAGGGGTTGGTGTATTTGCAGCTGCTCCTCCTTCGGTCCTTGGTCGCCTCCTGCCGTACGGTCGGCCCTCTCTGCCATTGTCTAGTCAAGGGCTAGGGAGACACGAGGTGCCTCAAATGGGCGGCGACTTGCAAGTCGGTGCTGGCGTGGCGGCGGAATGGCGACCGAAGGAAAATAGAAGGAAAAAAAAAATATAAACGGTAGACTCGATGCAAGCCGAAAGTTTCTATCGGTATGTCGAGCGAGTCCGTACCTGACTAGGTGAAGTCGTACAGAAGAGAGGTAATTGGCAAATGCAACTGGGACACGGCGGTTGGGTGGACCATGGACTGTACTGGTCGCGAAGGCAATGCAATAAACCGGATTGGAATCGTGCAAACGAAAGAAACTAACCAAGCGACAAGAATATTATAGAGTAATATTATGCTTTTGTCACTATGGAGAAATCGAGTGATAGAGGCGCGGACTCTGTACTTCGTATATGTGAATGTTATCAATTAGTGAAGGGAAGTCGGGTGAGCAATTGAGTAAATGACCGCACGGGCTGATAGTGATGATGCTTATGATGGTTAATTCGATTGATGGATGGATGTTGGTGGTGGTAGGCGCATCAAACATTCCAAGTTGGTTTTGATTTCAAGGGCGTCTCTGATGTCTAGAAAACGCCCCTGTCATGGGTCCTAGTGTAAGTAAATTTAGGTAGACGAGCGCACTGAGCACAGGCACAGCTGGGCCCGTGTGAGCTGTCCCGGAGGTCAGCGTTACGAGGGATACATGTACCCTGTAATGATTCCAAATACCACAGGTCGATGCACCTTCGAGATCAAGACCAAGCCTCACTGCACAATCGATCGCATGTCCTTCTGCATGTGCGACTCGGTTTTAAGGCCGTCGGCTGTCCTATAACCCGTGGGGTCTCCAGGCCAAGCCAGCATAGGCGATTTGGGCTAGACTTAAGGGGGGAAGGCTCGCTCATACTTGCTACCAGCACGACGCAAACTTAACGTTAGGTCTACGAAGTGCTCTGCGGGCTACCCACCTATCTGTCTAATGCATATAATATAAGATATAAGCGGGGGAACCCTCTTCCAGGGAATCAATCAAGGCTGCCCCCCAATGGCAGATAAATAGCGCTAGGTCGAGTTCTCGGGCGAGCGCCGAGCGGTGTTTGGTAATGCGAAAGCCCCTTGGGGCGAAGATCGGTCTGAGAGTCCAAGTCCAGGCCCGGTCAGGGGTATTCCCGCCCAGCTTCTGGATCGACGATAATATCTGGCCTCTAACTAAAACCTGGTAAGTGTATGTAAAGGGAAAAAGACAAAACCTATGAAGAGATGCCTCGACTTCTTAGGGATTCCGTCCTTCCAAATTCCCTGATGGGTATTTCCAAGGATAGGACGAGTCGAGGCATCGCCCCATCGCCCCATCGCTCCTCCATCCCCCCCCGTCTTTATCAAGATCCGATATCCAGGGGTCCCCACATTGTCTAAAGCCCTTGATACTCAGCAGCTATATTATCACCATTAGCTAGAACTTAATTCAGACAACTTCTGCTTTAATTTGCTTCAACTTATAATACAAGCACACCCAAAAGCCAAATCTAAGAGGTTTCGGCGTCGTAATATGCCGCCGTATCATTAGAACCTTCTTGACAACCTCCATAATACTGAGATCGTAGACCCTTCTTACCTGCCGCTGCATCACGCATCAATAAAGTAATCCAAGCCGTCAGTGCCTTGGCACGCAACTCGATTAGGCGAACGGGTCCTAGGCTGTGTTCTGATGCTTAAGCATGCCTGCCAAGCAGATACATCGGCTCCCGGATAGCCAGGGGAGCTGGATGATACCAAGCTATCCATTGTCAGAATCCGCTGTCCTTGAGTTAAGGGTCAGATTAAGGCTGCCTGTATGGGCAACTACGTATTTTTGGATGCTCTGAACTTCCGATCCAGAAGACTTCTGATATTGTATTTAGGAGTATACCTCTAGAGACCATCACCCGGGATTTCCGATCCACAGGAAGCCGACCAACGGTCCCCGGTCCGTTTCGGGAATCACCGGACTCGGCATACCGGCACGGCCAGCATCTCGGGGCTTCTACTCCTTCCGTCGTGACCGCCGTATCGCTAAAACTTGAAAACCTGCTACTTCGGTACGCATAGTTGAAGACATATATACTTGTCTCAACTGAGGTCGGTCTGCAGGCAGTCGTGTTTCGCACCCCGGTGACGGGGTTGGCTAATTCATACCATATTTTGAAACGCAATGCAGATAAGGGGATGAGATATGATGTATTTGCCTTCGATCTCCGTCGAGGGAGAATACCAGTTCAATACTATATGAGATGGGGTAAGAGTGTAGAATACCTACCCACGAAGTATACTCCTTTATCTTATTGTGGTGCAGGACCATTCAAGTGGCTCAGCCACAGATGATATTGGTAGGCTGAAACATAGGTACCTAAGCATGCATAACCGGGGCCTAAGAAGCAACGAGAACGTGGCATTCTTCGATCGAGAAAGGCTTGCATATGTTTTGCGCAGGTTCACAAAGGTCCATCGGCGATAATTCAGATTCAACTACCCACGCTGAACTTTAAGGTATTAGCCATTATTGCTATGAGATGCGGATGTACCACTCATGTATTAGTTCTGGTATACTCTTCTAAGGCTGGTATCTTATCGTCAATGTCCCAACGTTAGCCAATGGATTAGCTTGCTTGGGTGTATTGCGTCTCCGATGAACGGTCATCGCTCAATTCGGGATTTGAAGCTGCAAATGGTACAATCCAGTAACGGGATGTCGTGATTTGCGGATCTCGGACGGCATCGTTAGATAACATATTAGTTGGGGCGGCGGCGGCTATTTATGACGTAGCAATTTAGAAGCGAGCTACTGATAAGTGAGGTATTGCCCCGGTATAGTTAGCGGCTTGACCAGTTGGGCGAGCGGAATTGAGGCTTTGCAATCGCGTCGGGGAAGACGAGAGCCCGTTCAAATGAGACCCGACCTTTCAAAGGTCGGGATGGCAATGCGCCCAGGCGTTTGCGGTTCGTCGTAAAAGCCATTGGTAAGGGAAGAAGAGCTGCGGGTCTCGGGCGGTTATGAGGCAACTCGAGCCCAATTTAATTGAACCGACTGCCGCACTCCAGAATTTCCTAAAGTGGAAAAATGGTAGATTCACTCTGCCGAGGGCCTGGATCTGACCAAGAGGATGATGGCGATTGGTGGCTCGGTCGATCACGCAATCGCAGACTTTCGTAGTGAATGACATGAACAATGTCAAACTAACCACATTGCGGGGCAAAAAAGGGTCTAAGTTCGGGGTCTTCAGGCGTCTTAGAGCCATGTCGTCTGTTTCTAGATTCCACCTCGGCGGAAAATATTTGTAAGCTCGAGTCTGCTATATTGAGCCGCCGACCTGTCAAAATGTCGTTCCTCTTCGGAAAGGCAGGCTTCTCTGCTTCTTCAAGTTCCAAGAACGACATGGCGACTCAAGATATTCAGATCCGCACGCCTGAAGAGGCCGGTATGTATCTTGCCCCGCCATAGCCCCATCCATATACGTCCAACGGCCTATGAGGCTACACGAGAGCAACTTCTGTAGCATCAAACTAATATCGTCTGTTTCCGTAGTCGCGCGAATCGCATACCTTGCTAGCGACGTGGTCGTCTCTGTTCAGCCATCACAAGGGCAGGACTCGGCGTTCTCTTCCCATCTTAAGAGATATGCTGGAAGAAAAGACCCTGGCTTGGTGTCGAAGGCCACAGACGCGGTGCCAGAGGTAGGTTTAAGTTTCGGTCTCGCCCATCCGTCGTCCGTTCGAAGACGCCAATTAGCTGACTTGCTCCCTATAAGATACTATCCGTGAGACACAACACAGATCCTCTTCTATCCGTATTTGCCCCTATCCGTTCTGGCAACCTTGTCTCCCTGACTACTACTTCGGCCGTACTCCTACCATCCATTGCTCACCTTTACAGACTTGCTCATTATCCCGTCGTGCTTCATGTTTCTTTATACCCAGCCCGGTTCCCTGATTACTCCGCCATAACTGCCATAAGAAACTCAGGATGGACTTTCTTGCAGTCAGAGTCGTTACAGGAGGCCCAGGACATGGCCATAACTGCCCATGCCCTAGCCATCCGTTCGGGAAAGGGCGTCATTCACTTCTTCGACTCGACCGCTTGCTCGCTTGACAAGCCGATTGCTCCCGAAGACAGTGGAGCAGTGCGTGAGCTACTTAACCTCGACGATGTGCGCCGGTATCAAGCTGGCTCCGTGCCCGAGACAGGCATATATGCGGACGATGGAAGGGTCGCCCTGGTTTCCCTCCAACCGGAGAAGCCAATCAAGTCCGCTGGTGAGGAAACAAACGGCCTTGCCGATTCGGCCATATTAGGGGCCTCTTCTAAGGCAACGTCCTCCCTGGGATCCGAAAAGTCTAGCGAACGGAGCAACACCAGCGCTCCACCGAGTGTAACTTCGGCGGCTACTACTATCGAAAGTTCCGCTCAACCTATCACCTCGGAAGACATCTACAGAATTGTCACGGCTATTTGGACCGAGCTTTCAAAACGTACCGGTCGTGAATATAACGCTTTTGAATGGTCTGGCCCAGAGACTGCTGATAAGGCCATCTTCGTGTTCGGGTCCGATGCTGGTCTCTTTGCGGAAGCACTGGATTCGGCTAAGCCGGACGATATTTACGCCAAGGCAGGCCTCATCACCGCGAGGTTGTACAGGCCATGGCTAGGTGCTAAACTCATAGAAGTCATCCCGAAAACTGTCAAGCGCATCGCCGTTCTCGAGCAGGTCTCGAAAAAAACTACCAAGTGGGGTCCGGTGTTGATCGATGTTCTGACGTCGGTCAAGAGCTGGTTAGGGGGTGTTGAGGTTGTCGTTGGCCACCAGCTCGGCTACATCGCGCCGGATACCATTCAGCAAGCGTTGAAGGGGATCTTCCAGAACCTGGCATCCGAGAAACCTCTGCAGAATCTCGAGGTAGGAATCAAGAATGATTCAGCGAAGGACCAGACCCACGGCTTGGAGCAGCCTAAACTCGAGACTGCCTATACAAAGATTCTTGACCAGCTCTTTGGCAGAAGAGCATACGTCGCGAATGCGCTCAACTCACAGCATGCGGGTATAGCATCCACCATCGCGGCCAGCCCCGAGTTTGGTTTCGGTTCATTGCTGGCTAGAAAGGAACACCGCCAGAGATTTGTCAAGGATGTTAAGCAGGCAGCCAGCTCTGGTTTCTTTATCACTGAGTCGCCGGTTAACTGGCTTGCCAAATGGGCTGCTAGTGCCGACGATGCAGCGAAGGCTGATGAGCTGGCCGACGATGTCATTGCACGTCTTGAAACCGATGGGTCTCCGATATCCAGGGAACTCCTATCCAACAAGGGTCTTTTCCGGAAAGAGTCGCTCTGGCTTGTTGGTTCGGATGCGTGGGCATATGATCTGGGCAATTCTGGCGTGCACCATGTGTTGGCCTCCGGAGAGAACGTCAACTTGCTCATCATCGACTCAACTCCCTACTCAGAGCGAGCCGCTGCGGATGCCGCGAGGCGGAAGAAGGACATTGGCCTGTACGCGATGAACTTCGGCAACGCTTATGTAGCATCCACTGCAGTTTACAGTTCTTATACCCAGGTCCTTCAAGCTATGGCCGAAGCCGATAAGTTCAATGGCCCCTCGGTCGTCCTTGCTTACCTTCCCTACTTCGGCGAGCATGATTCTCCGTTGACAGTGCTACAAGAGACGAAGAAGGCCGTGGATCTCGGCTACTGGCCCCTTTACAGGTGGAACCCCGAGAATGAGAACAAGGGCGAGCCTAACTTCTCCCTCGACTCGGAACGTGTCAAGAAGGAGCTTAAAGACTTCCTCGCAAGAGATAACAAGTTGACCCAGCTCATGCGACGGGAGCCTGTTTTTGCTGCGAATTTGGCACAGGATTTCGGCACGGAGGTTCGAGCGCAACAGAAGCGGAAGGCTAAGGATGCATATAACCAGTTGCTGGAGGGTCTATTCGGCGCGCCACTCACGATTCTCTTTGCCTCCGACAACGGCAACGCGCAAAGCCTGGCAAAGCGATTAGGCACTAGAGGTCGCGCGAGGGGCCTTAAGACCACCGTCATGGCTATGGAAGACTATCCCGTCGAGGATTTACCATCCGAAGAGAACATCGTGCTCATCACTTCGACGGCCGGCCAGGGAGAATTCCCCCAAAACGGCAAGCCGTTCTGGGATGCCATCAAGGACAGCACTGATCTGGACTTGGCTTCCGTCAACTATTCGGTATTTGGCCTTGGAGACAGGCACTACTGGCCTCGGAAGGAAGATAGGGTGTACTACAACAAGCCCGCCAAGGATCTCGACAGACTCTTCGCAGCCTTTGGCGGCAAGCGGCTGTCTGAAGTGGGCCTTGGTGACGATCAAGACCCGGACGGATACCAGACCGGCTATGCGGAGTGGGAGCCGAAGATCTGGCAAGCGCTTGGCGTCGCCAACGTCGAAGGTCTGCCGGAGGAGCCCCCGCCGCTCACCAACGAGGACATCAAGCTCGCGTCTAACTACCTCCGCGGTACGATCGTCGAAGGTTTGAAGGACACTACCACAGGTGCGATCTCCGCGTCTGATCAGCAGCTCACCAAGTTCCATGGCACGTACATGCAGGACGACCGGGATATCCGTGACGAGCGGAAAGCACAAGGCCTCGAACCTGCCTACTCGTTTATGATCCGTTGCAGGTTACCCGGTGGCGTTGCTACTCCGAAGCAGTGGATACAAATGGATGACATCAGTACCACTCTCGGTAATGAGACGATGAAGCTCACGACGAGGCAAACATTCCAGTTCCACGGTGTCGTCAAGGGCAAGCTCAAGCCTGCCATGCAGGCTATCAACCGGGCTCTCATGACCACCATCGCAGCCTGTGGTGATGTTAACAGAAACGTCATGTGCAGTTCTCTGCCCACCCAATCCCAGTACCATAAGGAAGTATGGGCGTGCTCGAAGAAGATTAGTGATCATCTCCTCCCATCCACCTCCGCCTACCACGAAATCTGGCTCACGGATGACGATAACAAGAAGGTGCAAGTCGCCGGTGATGCCGTACAGGACTTCGAACCTCTTTACGGACCCACCTACCTTCCCCGGAAGTTCAAGATTACCATTGCTATCCCTCCTCACAATGACACCGATGTGTATGCTCACGATATCGGCTTGATCGCCATCAAGGGGGGTGATGGTCACTTGGTTGGCTTCAACGTCCTCGCCGGTGGCGGTATGGGAGCAACCCACAACAACAAGAAGACGTATCCTCAGACGGGACGTATGATGGGCTTCTGCGCGGCCGAGGATGTCCACATCGCCTGCGAGAAGATCATGCTCGTGCAGCGCGACCACGGCGACCGAAAGAACCGAAAGCACGCTCGCCTAAAGTACACCATGGACGACATGGGCGTCGACGTCTTCCGCTCCAAGGTCGAGGAGCTGTGGGGCAAGGCTTTCGAAAAGGAACGCCCGTTCCACTTTGAGAGCAACATCGACACATTCGGCTGGCAAAAGGACGAGACGGGCATGAACCACTTCACGTTCTTCATCGAGAACGGCCGCATCGAGGACACGGCCGACTTCCAGATGAAGACGGGCCTCCGCGAGATCGCCAAGGCGCACAAGGGCGAGTTCCGGCTAACGGGCAACCAGCACCTGATCCTGTCCAACGTGGCGGACGAGGACGTGCCGCACATGAAGGAGCTCATGAGTCAGTACAAGCTGGACAACGTGCAGTTCTCGGGCCTGCGGCTGAGCTCGTCAGCGTGCGTGGCGTTCCCGACGTGCGGGCTCGCCATGGCTGAGAGCGAGCGGTACCTGCCGGTGCTCATCAGCAAGCTCGAGTCATGTCTCGAGGAGCACGGCCTGCGGCGCGACTCCATCGTCATGCGCATGACGGGCTGCCCCAACGGCTGCGCGCGCCCCTGGCTCGCCGAGGTCGCCTTCGTCGGCAAGGCCTACGGCGCCTACAACATGTACCTCGGCGGCGGCTACCACGGCCAGCGCCTCAACAAGCTCTACCGCTCCAGCATCAAGGAGGACGAGATCCTCGCCATCATGCGGCCCCTTCTCAAGCGCTACGCCCTCGAGCGCCTCGACGGCGAGCGCTTCGGCGACTTCTGCGTCCGCGCCGGCGTCATCGTCGCCACGAGGGACGGCAGAGATTTCCACGATGATGTAAGTTTGTCGTACTCTTTCGGTTTCTTCTTTCCTTCTTGTCCTCCTTTCTGTGTCATGGCTTGCCTGGACTGGCTGACTGACCAATTGTAGGTTGCTGAGGCCGAGTCGGACGAGGAATGAGGTCGGTGATGTCCTTCGTTCATTGCTTGTTCTGTTGTGCGCGGTCGCAAAAATGGGAAATTGGGGTGGTAGATTGCATATGTGCCGGCGTTACTGGATCCATTCGTGTGTATTTGGGTGGCGTGATTAGGGATCAGCTGTATGAATTTCATGATGGAGTTTCCAGTGAATTCAAGGGCGCTTCTGAGCCCCTTTTTTGACGCACGCGAAATAGCATGTTAACTCCTAGCGGGCTAGCCTTTACTCAACTGATGAAGTCTTACTGGCTTTCTTCATATTATGAGACGACTCTATAGATACATCTCTTGGGTGCTGTCCCTCGATTCCCCGCCGCTGTACGGACGACATTAATTTCACACTTGCCAGGATCTCCTGGGCTGCGTAACCTTGATTTCTCCACCTTAGAGACCCAACCACTCCCACATTGGAATATATCCTCTAATTCCGGCTTGAGCATCATTATCTCCCTCATCACTGAAACTCTCCGGCGCTCTGATATCTCCCCGTTGCTATTCCACCGCTACACTATCATGATCTCTTCACCCGAAATTCCTCGGCGACTCGGATGCCTGTCCCAGAACAGGCAGTGAGAGCCCATTGCCGCCTCGACCATTAGCTTCAAGAGACACATTCTTCGCCACTCCAGTGATAGAATTGTGTCCGATTTGACAATAGGAGATGCAATGTATGGCCCACCAACTCCGATCTGATGGCCGGGGCAATGGCTGGCCGGTCGGCAGGCACCCGCATCGCCTTCGTTCAGCCGGCTCTGCCTTCTATCACCCCCGCCGATCGTCCGGAGTCCGTACACCTGCTCGATCTTCTCCCTATATTCGCCTAGTCCCCGGTGACTAGTTGGCTGTTGAAGCGCTTGCAGAGTGTCCGAGAGGCCGGGATGCCAATGCAAACCAACGTGCCGGCCGTCTCGGCCGCGGCCCACATCACGAAACCAACAGTATCACCTGTGATATAGTATACGTCAGTAGAGATTTTATTTGCAGTTACCGGGGACCACGTGCTAAGGTAGTTCCGGCTTGTCGACCCCGGAACCTGGAGCGCACGATGTATACCACACCCGCCAGAGCTACAGAGACACCGATGTCAACCTGTTGACCTCCAAAGGTAGGCGCTCGAACCGTTGCTAGTTCGAGCTGATTTAGATATTTATGATTTCATTTGGGCGCAACTAGATGCACCAGCTTAAACTAAAAAGGGGTGAGCAGTTGAGAGGTGCGACTCACATGGATCCGAGACTCAGGCTGGCTAGTATAACCAGCTTCTCTGTGTACTTCTGCACTTCCCAGATGGACAACCAGGGAGAATGGCGAAGACGGAATCGACGGAGACAGAGACGCCTAGTCGTTGTCTTGCTAATCCATGGTACCTAGTATGTGAATCTCGAAAGCGCAACAACTCACGGGAAATAGGGCATATACTACATCTGCTTTGCTGTAACAGCGGTCTTGGGGTGCGGGGACCCCAAAATGGGAAGGTGAGTTGCATCTATTATACATCAACGACCGCTTTCCGAGGGTGAGAGACTGATGAACCCGGGTTGCTGCCCGATAAAAAGGCGGAACACGTTTCAGTAGGTAACAGGAAAAGGGGGTGCAAACTACGATGAGGTGATAATTTTCTTCGGCTGTTCCAAGAGGGAATAGAGGAACTCAATGTGATTTGGTTTCCAAACTAACCTGGAGCCATAGGATGAAGCTTGTCGAGATAGACGCTGCCATGAGAGTAGCCATTCCTACCTATAGAGCGGCTCTGTAAGTAGGCTGGATGACAAAATGTAGCGAGAACAGGGCCAGCGAAGTTCTTTGCTATGGCCGTTCTGAGGACCGCGAAAGCCTGCGCGAGGAGCTCCCAGCCGGTAACCTTCGACTGATCGGTCTCTGCTAAGATCGACGTATTCTGGCCGAAGCCGAAATGAGCTGACACCGTGGTGCAACTCACATAGAAGAACAAGAAGAGCTACGTTCACCCGTCTGAGAAAATTTATACCATTGCCACGGCCATGCGTGCCACACCAACCATTAACTTGTTTGTTTGACATATCTGATGCAATGCAGCGTGAAAGAGAGCTTTTGTGCCCCTTATTACTCAGCGCAGCAGGTATATCATTGAGGCTCTGGTAAGTCACCTATTAATGTGAATATCTTGAAACGTGCCAAAGCCGAGCTGGGCTACACGAATTGCCCACACTGAGCCGCGGTACCTCTAGCCTATGCCGGGGCCAGTTAACCTTTAATCAGAGTCTGGACATCTCCGCCGACTCGATATTTATAGCTATACTTGACTTATTCTTTAAATGCGTCGCCACTATTCCTGAGAGACATCATACAGTCACAACAAGACCAAGGCTTCGTATAGGATCTAGCTCAGGGCTTGTCCTGCCAAAATATACCCCTTCAGCTAAACACAGCTATATTTTGAACACTCTGGCCTTGTAAGCAGTTTTTTATTTAGTTAGGCTTCCCCGATTTGTCGGCCGTTTTCCTCAGTCGTATTTCATGCCTGCGACTCGTTTTCGATCATCTCTTATCGCAGTGACTGGTTAAGCTATGTCAGTCGCCTCGGGCATCTCTATTATATGGGTGATAGATAGGGGAGAAAGTAGTATGTTTGGCTGATGGCTGATCAAAGGGCAAGGCCGATCTGTTGGTGTATTGCACTCTTTCATGTAATAAAAGATAGATCGACTGCAATTCGAATAGTTAAGGTCGTATTGAACCGTCAGGTAGGTAGCGGGTCGTGGACAAAATAATTGTCACACTTTACTCTTACGCCCTTAAACATCGAAAAATGTTATCAATGGATAAGCCATTTCATATCTGCTGACTCCAAGGTGCGCATTATATAATAGGTCAATAAATAAAAGCCAAGAATATCAATAACTCCTTTTAAGCGGCTTGATTCATGTTTTATAATCTATGCAAATAGTTGCATCGGAATCAGCTGCTATGGAGGAGTGTCGGGGGTGTGTCAATTATTTGTCCACGACCTGTGGTATAGTAGTAGCCTAAGCTAGTAAAAGACCTAGACTAAGTGCGAGTATGCACGGACTGCCGCAATAAGGCTGGGTGGGTACCCCTACGACTCGTACATTCCGCCTGCACAGCATCCAAGGAAAGGTTCTAGACCCTCGCTCTGTCCCGGGGTTGATATGCGGTCGGCTCCGGTTCGCCTCATCAACCGGACCTGACAAGCAATCCGTCGCCTTCAAAAACCCTCATCGACATAACAGCAAGTGCCAGTATTTCTTCTTGATTCATAGAGGATCGAAACGCCCTTCTATTAATTATCATCCCATTACTACCCTTAATCGCCGTAAAGTCGGATAATACAATACAACATCTTTTGCAACTTACACTCCTGGCAGAACTAGGCGCATGCGCTATCGATTAGCGGTCATGGCAGAGACAAACAACAGCCAAAGACCATTTGGCGTGGGAACAGGAAACGAGAGCTTCGGCGAAGTCAATGTTCAGTCTCTCCCTCTGCACAGGTTCTGGTCCGCCAATGACGCCGTAGACATGAGCAACAGCACCATCACGTCGGCGGGCCACAACCTCAACGGAACCGCTTTTCATGGTTCGTTTGCGCCGATCGCGCAGAGGAGGAAGGTAATCCATAAGAAGCCCTGGTATAGGAGGAAGGAATATTTCACAGACGGATGGCTTGATGCTCACATATGGCGCGCAGGTGTAAGTATCCCACGTCGATCGGCTTAACAGTCATGCAAGCAATGGTAGCTAACCAAAAATGTCTAGATTATTGAAGGTGTTGGGACATTCTGTCTCGTATATCTCCTCGCCCAGTTTGGCATGTCGCTCATGAACTATGGTACGGTGCAGACAGGCGCTTACATTGGTTTGTTCTGCTGGGCTATGCTGGCGGTACTTGTCTATTGTCTGGCTCCGGCATCCGGTGCGCATATGAACTGCATGGTTACCTTTACAACCGTTCTATGTGGGCTTTGCCCGCTCTCGCGTGGTGTCATATACATGATCTTCCAGCTAGTGGGGGCCAGCCTTGCTGGAGGCGTCATGGTTGGTTCCTGGGGCGTGGAAAGAACATTGGAGTAAGCGGTCCAGTTTTCTTTGATACTAGATGGCGATCTGACTACTAACACATGTTCCTAGGTATCAAGGAACTGGTTGCTTCTATGACTCCTCTGTTCTGACCACCGGCCAAGTCCTTATCATGGAGTCCGCCGCCGATTTTATAATTCTGTAAGGGACAGCCCTACCCATCCATGGAAGAAGCAAAAGCCTGATTTGATTATTAGATTTCTTGTGTTCGGCGTAGGTCTTGATCCCCGGCAAAGTCACGTCTTCGGACCACACCTCGTGCCTGCTCTCGTTGGCCTATCCTTTGGAGTGGTGGCATTCGTGAACTCCGCGACTGCTCCAGGCTACGGAGGCGCAAATATGAACCCGGCTAAATGCTTCGGCTTTGCCGTTGCGACTCAAGACTTTTCCAGTAAGTGAGTACCGTCCCCTGAGCCAGAAATGCGTTGCTGACAGGGTGATTAGCCCAATGGATCTGGTGGGTTGCAGGTGTAAGTCTTAATTCCCTAGCACCGAACTGGATTTGGAACATCGCACTAACCGAATTAGCTCACTGGTTCCCTATTTCAAGCGATATTGTACAACTTCAATCCTCCTTGGGTCGTGCCTGACGAAAACACTCCCGGGGGAAAGCCGAGGGCACCTTGAGATCCCCCGGCCACTATTTTGTTTTAACCCAGCATCACGAATGAAACATGACGACACGAAGATAGACTTATGATTGGGTGTCGTAAAGCACCCCTAAATCGCCAGCTGCCAGATACCTCACAGTGAGAACTACCATTATAATACAGATGGTGATATATGTGCTAATGAAGCACGCACTTAAGTTAGTTTCATAGAGCTCGAGCTCATAACTCACCAGCAAATGGTAATCACTAAGCGTTACACCGCGTTAATCCATGAACATCATGTTTCGCGTGCCCAAAACTTGCTTCCTGGCACAGGTGCAGGAGTCCAATACTCACAGGCAGTGACATAGACCAGCTGGTCTTGTTATTAGCTAACTGTTAATACTAGATAAAATCCTGTACATTATAGTATCACTTCAGGAAACTAGTTATTGGCAGTTTAGTATTCCCAATCAATCCCGCTTCGGATGGGTATATGAAGTATAGGTCAGTTTGTTGGCGTTACTTACCCTAAAACTGTCATTGGTAGGGTGAGGTGTTATCTCCCCTTTCCATCAAACACCCATTGCACCGTAACTAGCTATAATCTAACGGCCCAGCCTCCATTCAGAGCTAAGCGAGCGTGGTCCCCAGAGGAATTTGCAGGCTATGGCGAGAATCTCTTTGCTTCAAACTTGGTGGTATGTGTCTATACTAGGACGACGGAGCAAGGGTTAGCTTTGTACGATACGAAGCAGCAACCTCTTGATCAGACTCATGATAGGCCCACATAGATTTGCGCCGATCTACATATACTATCTACTCCTACAGCCCATAAGTGCAGGGTATTTCGACTCAGGTGAAAGGATCCGCATATGGAGCGCCGTAGATGGCGGAAGAGAGAGAAGCCCGGGGACAGGTAGCCTAGTACCAGGGCTGTGTGAACCTAAGGAATGCTCGTAACTTTGGTGAATGGGGTTTGATGAATGCATTTGCGTAGTGTAGGTATGACTAGTAGGTGCCATGACACGATTAAAGGACGAACATGCTCACTTTTTATCCGCTAGGTCATGATGTGTTATTGGAATAGTTTGAAGCAAACGCTAACATAGGGTCCAATACGCATAATGCTACCCAGTCCTCTCTTTGGTTCACTCTGGGATACTAACAACCCCGACGCAATTATAATTTACGATGTCAGCCAAATTCCCTACGTGATTCGCTGCCCAACTCCATTCCACAATCTCAGGGACGCCTCCATCCTCGTCTACGAGGCAGTAGATCCTTCGGTCTGAGTTCGCGGCCAACGTCGCTCGCACTACGCAATCGGAAAGGGCCGTCACATCGTCACCCGCCGTCCAGCTACCGTCTCTATAGTATGTCAGGCGGACCCGTATCGGAGCCGCGATCGACTGTCAGGTCCTGGAACCCTAGCGGAAAGGGGACATTTGTGTCGTTATTACCCGTGGCGAACGCGACAATCATGCTTGCGTACCCAGGTTCACCCTGGCAGCGATAGGAAAGAGTAACCTTCGTCTCCGTCGAAGATGATATGCGTCAAAACGCCTGCCTGGGACTGGTGGAAGATGTCTATGCTCAATGTCCCGTTGATGGAGGGCACATTGGCTACTGCCAATGGGATGTTTCGAAGGGCCTGTTGACGTTCTGCGTGAACGTTATGTCGCCCCAGCCGTCCTTCGATTTGGTCGTCCGCCAGGCTCCGTGGATCCCGCCTTCTGAACCTTGCCAGAAGAAGTAGGTCCGCGGAGCGCAGTAGTAACATTGCAAGCCGTACGAGGCTAAAGCTGACCCCGCCGCAGCGGTGTGACGGTTCTGTATGCTGTACGGATCCTCCATCGAGCCGGCTCAACAGGTCCATCTGTAGTAAGGTTCCCTCTATACCTAGCTGTTTCCAGTCCGCTATTTGGTGCTTGCCAGTACAGATGCGCGTCGCGTACCTAGGAAGTACCGAAATATCAGTAAAGTAGTCGCCGGATAGCCTGCCTGGTGGATGTGTATGTTACTAACACTACCGCCATGCCAGTAGACATCCAGGCCCAAGCATGTTCCCGCCTGGACGTCATCTAGGCTAACATCCGTTGTACCGTCTATGATGGGCGACACAATCCATTCTTTGTGGGATGGGTTCCCTGCCGACAGGTAGAGCGCACGGTTAGCTAGTTGGTAAACGACGAGGCAATTGTCATTTCCTTGCTCATCTGTGATATTCGCTGAGGCGAGTCTGGTATTAATATGGAAAGTGGTGCTACTGGCGATTACTGTCAAACCCCCGGGCTCATCACTCGCGTCAGACCTAGATTTAGGCGTGAGGACGCCGCAACAAACGCCCACGACAACTGCCACGACAATCAAGACACCTGCACTGAGTACGATTCAGAATGTCTCCTTTCGCAGCCCACATATCCTCGGTTCTGTCACAACAGGGACGGCCTAGGCGGTGTACGAATCGTCGGCCTTCCTACTTTGTATGTGCCACCGTGCGCAGTTTCGGGGTGGTGATGTGTATTTACGTTGACCAGCTCTGGTAGCCGCTGGTCGTCGACCTCCAGAGTGCTGAAGACGTACCCACCCTGCGGGTGATGGGCCATAGCTGCGTCAAGACGGGGCTTTCCGTTCGGCGCCGATCTAACTAGTTGGATCGTGGATATCAATCTCAAGGATCGGGAACCGGCAACAGAAGGAGTGAAATGCTCACCGTCGCAAGAAAACGTCGATCGAGAAGCGGGAAGAACAGACAGCCGGGAAGAGACTAAAGATTGCCCTCCCACATGGCCCCCCACAAGGCAGTCATTCTGCCATGCGCGACACAGGTTTTACGCTCGCCCCATCTTTACCTTAGCACCCTTTATCCCAGAAGCCCCCCTAAGATTGGAATATTACTCGGTGAGCTACTTCGCGCTTTTTGATGCCACGTCATTGGAAGATAATATGGTTCACTGGGCCTTCAGACTCGAGATTCTGGGAACACGCCAGCCCACAAGCGCGGAAGGCCGAAAAGCGGGCAATACAGAGACTTATCGAAAGGGCATCGGATTAGGGCCATGCAAAATATCTCCACATACTTCATACACTAACATCCTTTTGTAGAGCGGACACACGGAGTCGGATTTTATTCGCCAATCCTTCGGGACTCGTAAAAGTACGGACGCCGATGCGGACTGATAACCAAGGTATCCAGATTCCCGTTTAGGGCTGCATTCCGGCCGGCTTCATATACACAAATGGCATGGGCAGATAGTGAACGAAGGGTTGTTAAATTTTTATTTTTTAACCTGTTTTTTTAAGAAAAAGAAAAAAGAAAAATGCAACCGGTGAGCAAGTCGAATCCCCATGAGGCCGACGTACGTACCTAGGTACTTAAGTAAGCAGATACCTACACAGATTGGTAGAGCCGCGCTTGACTTCTCAGCTCCTGTGCCTGAGACCCTGAGCGAGCTAGGATGCCCAGTGTTTCATGGTTGCATTCCTCCCACTGCGCCCCTTTGGTTCGATTGGGGGTTGGTGATTGAAAGATGTTGAATGAGTGGGCCGGTGGACTGTTGCTGGGGCTAAACCGTGGGGGGTAAGATCTTGGAGTCAGGTACCAACGATGATTGGGCGTTGCTGGGCAACGTGTATCTGCAGCTATATGCAAACAATGATGTGCTGTCTGTTCCATTTGCTTGGGTGCGAACTATACATTAGCTCGCCCAAGCTCCCCCCGCTACGATGGCCTATTCAATCCCGCTTTACTGACGCTTAATGCCCACTTCCTGGTGTGACCTCGCATTGACCTAGAGCTTGCATAAGGTGAACCTAAACAACATCTGTCACACCTTATCGTTTTTAACCGATCTGAAGAACAAAGTGATCGAGGAATTCTTGTCGTCGCCGCTGCATTCCAGCTTGAGCTTGGATCCCGAACACTGGTGAACGGGTGTCTCAGAGAAGGGCTCGCTCGGCATTCTGGCCGATAAAACGGAGTCGTCATGGATAGACCTGGCTCACCCTCGCGGCCACCTGAATATTCCCTCCCGCCCTACGAAGATGATCATGATCACCATATTCCGAGTTATTCAGGGAGCAATCTATCCGGAGTAAGGTTATTGACGTCAATGGAAGAGCCGCTCCCGGAGACTCAGCCCTACGATACTCGATCATATGAGACTCGACCGTATGTTACCCCAGACACGAGCTTAACGCTACTATCCTCAAGTCTCATTCCAGCACCCCTTTCCTTGAATAAGGAGTCAAATGACAAAACTTCCGCGCCCGAGCACCTTCAGTCGCTTAGGAAGCAAGAGGAAGCGCATACTCCCGCTGCTCCTGGTGTAAAGGCGTCTTCGCCTAAGACGGGGTCGCCCAAGCGCAAACCGCTGGTTCAACGGGCCGCTACTGTAAAGTTACAGAAGAAGAAAATTCCTGGACAGGTCCGTCAGGCTGAGATCAAACTCAGCTTACCCACCATACCGGAGGGGCCGTCATCGAGAAGAAGTTCTCTTCTCCGAAAAGCAGCTGAGACTCCCCGTGATCAAGTGACACCCAGCAAACCCAGTAGCAGTAACGATATAAGCTCACCAAAAACAACTGATAGTATTCGACCCACGCCTCGACGCTCGTATCAACCATCGATCAGATCGTCACATTCAGGGATTTCGCGCAGTTCCTCTTTCCTAGATCCTCCGCATATCCCACCTCCGGATTCGCCATTTGACCCTTATAGGACACGAGACGCGCCGTCTCCCACTCGCCCCTGGACGCCCTCGGCCATGTCTACGGCGTCCGACTTCTCTCGCCCTCCGCCTTCCGGCGTGCACTACGAACGAGCAGATCTCAATGGCAGCCCTAGACCGGGCACGCCCTCTTCGCGATATGGTGGCAGCCCCCGCAGACCGCTGCCGCCTGCCCCGCTGTTCCACCCCTCGGGACGTGACTCCATGTACACAGTAGATGATGCTACCGTCAGCATCCCTTATGAGGGGAGCGAGGACCCTTTCGGGCCGGAGTCGGATGTGAGCGACTCGCGGCCGTATCATGACTCGTATGCGGCGCACTCTCAGGTTACCCTTAGCGAGGAACCAGAAACGCCATTTGACAACGATGAGAAAGTCGAGCACTACGGCGCTGCGCCGGAGGGAAAACAGGAGAGGCGCGGTGTCCGCGCCCCGCTGACGTCGAAGAAGGAAGTGCAGCTGATCAACGGCGAGCTGGTCCTCGAGTGCAAGATCCCTACCATTCTCTACAGCTTCCTGCCGCGCCGAGACGAGATCGAGTTCACTCACATGCGATACACAGCCGTGACATGCGATCCGGACGACTTCGTGGAGAGGGGGTACAAGTTGCGACAGAACATCGGCAAGACGGCCCGGGAGACGGAGTTGTTCATCTGCGTCACCATGTACAACGAGGACGAGATTGGATTTACTAGAACCATGCACGCCATCATGAAGAATGTCAGCCACTTTTGCGGGCGGAACAAATCACGTACCTGGGGCGAGAACGGTTGGCAGAAGATCGTCGTCTGCATCGTCTCTGACGGAAGAGAGAAGATCCACCCGCGGACCCTCGACGCGCTGGCCGCCATGGGCGTCTACCAGCACGGCATCGCGAAGAACTACGTCAACCAGAAGGCGGTGCAGGCGCATGTGTACGAGTACACGACGCAGGTCTCGCTCGACTCAGACCTGAAGTTCAAGGGCGCCGAGAAGGGCATCGTGCCGTGCCAGATGATCTTCTGCCTCAAGGAGAAGAACCAGAGGAAGCTCAACTCGCATCGCTGGTTCTTCAACGCCTTCGGGCAGGCGCTCAACCCCAACGTGTGCATCCTGCTGGACGTCGGTACGAAGCCGGGGAGCAACTCCCTGTACCACCTTTGGAAAGCTTTCGATACCGACTCGAACGTGGCCGGCGCCTGCGGCGAGATTAAGGCTATGAAGGGCAAGTTCTTGAGCAATCTGCTGAACCCGCTGGTTGCCTCGCAGAATTTCGAGTACAAGATGTCGAATATCCTGGATAAGCCCTTAGAGTCCGTGTTCGGTTACATAACGGTCCTGCCAGGCGCTCTAAGTGCGTATCGTTTCCACGCCCTCCAGAACGACGAGACGGGCCACGGGCCACTCAGCCAATATTTCAAGGGAGAGACTCTGCATGGTCAACATGCCGATGTCTTCACTGCGAACATGTATCTCGCTGAAGATCGTATCTTGTGCTGGGAGCTAGTTGCGAAGAGAAGCGAGAGGTGGGTGTTGAAGTACGTGAAGAGCTGTACTGGTGAAACCGATGTCCCTGGTAAGTTGCATCCACTATGCTATGACAGCAGACTGTAGTTTAACCGCGAAAACATAGATGCTGTTCCTGAGTTCATCTCGCAGCGACGCAGATGGCTCAACGGTGCCTTCTTTGCAGCTGTCTACTCGCTCGTGCATTTCAGACAGATATGGGAAACGGACCACACGCTCGTGCGCAAAACCTTGCTGCACATCGAGTTTGTCTATCAGTTCATCCAGCTCCTCTTCACCTGGTTTTCTCTCGCCAACTTCTACCTCGCTTTCTATTTCATCGCCGGTGGTCTCGGGGATCCGAGAATCGACCCGTTCGGACACGGGATCGGCAACGTCTTCTTCAACATACTACGGTACTGCTTGGTCCTGCTCATCAGCATGCAATTCATCATATCACTAGGCAACCGGCCGCAGGGCGCTAAGAGGATTTATTTCGGCAGCATGGTCGTATACTGCGTCATCATGGTATACACGATGTTCGCGACCGTTTACATAGTGGTACGGCAGATCGTCCAGAAGGACGAGGGGCTCGCGTTGGGTAATAACGTGTTCACGAACCTCATCGTTTCGGCGTGTTCGACCATCGGCCTGTACTTCCTCATGTCCTTCATCTACCTGGATCCCTGGCACATGTTCACATGCCTGGTGCAGTACTTCATGCTGCTGCCCAGCTACATCTGCATGCTGCAGGTGTACGCCTTCTGCAACACGCACGACGTGACGTGGGGTACCAAGGGCGACAACATCGTGAAGACGGACCTCGGCGGCGCCGTAGGCAAGGGGTCGACGGTCGAGCTCGAGATGCCATCGGAGCAGCTCGACATCGACTCCGGGTATGACGAAGCTCTGCGCAATCTACGCGACCGCATCGAGGTGCCGCCCACCCCCGTCTCGGAGAGCCAGCTGCAGGAGGACTACTACAAGAGCGTGCGGACGTACGTCGTCGTAACCTGGATGGTCTCTAACGCTATCCTCGCTATGTCTATGAGCGAGGTCTACAGTGGCGAATCCATCGGCAACAACTTTTACCTGCGCTTCATCCTGTGGTCTGTCGCATCGCTCGCCCTCTTCCGCGCCCTCGGCAGCATGGCCTTCCTGCTGACCCACTTCATCAACATGGCCGTCGAGGGCCGCGTCCGCATGAGCCTCAAGGTCCCGGAGTGGATGGGCGGCTGGGGCAGCAAGATAAGTGAGAAGTTCAGCGATACAGTGAGCAGCGTGGGAAGTAAAATCAGTCGGTAAGGTTTTGGGGCGGAACGAGGGAATGAATAGATACCAATGATGTATGGAATTTGGCGTTGGGGTTTATGTCACGATCTTCCTGGGTTATATTCAAGGTCCCAGTCCAAGCATGAGGGCAAGGCCCGCTGTTAGTATGTCGGGTGATGGGTAACGATTCATGTATGGATAATGTTGGAAGTGACGAGGGGGTCCCTGTTGTGTAGGGCTACCCATGGAAATGATACCTGTTGATGAAGAGTTATTTTTCTCCGTTACTCAAAGCTAATTCATCTGTATTTATAGCGAGGATCCCCGATTCTACTTCAAGCTTCTTTTTACACTAGATGCATTAGATACAGTCCGCTTTCAAACCACCAGGACCATTCAGCCGAGCTACTTTACCTACACTTGGCCTCTTACCAATTGTTTAACCAATGGCCTGGCCCCCTTACTGTATGATGATGAAGCTTATCGTGATTGGCAGTATCTACTTAGCCGCTATTTGCTATTGCATGCCGGCCCTATGCTATTTTGTATATCTTGATATGTGGTTGTGACTCTCACCCGCTCCCCGTTTCCCCCTTTTCTCCCCCCCTTTTCTTAGTTACCCTTCTCATTTCCGTCTCTAAAATAGGTGCACTTCCATCATCCTTCTCTCTTTTGCTATATCTGGTGCGGTATCCTTAGCCATCTCTAGCCAGAGACCATCCCCACTGGCTAATTTGGATGAAGTTTATTCCGATCCCTACGCTTATGTCTCCCAGGGTCGCAGCGGCGGATATCAGTGTTCCGAGACATACGCAATTCGAAGTCACCCTAGTGAGGCGGCACACCCATGTAAGCGCTCCACAATCCGACAGTTGGAGTTATAGACAATGGGTCAGGTAGTAGTTGTTTATATACTCCCTAGCGAACGCGAACTTATCAGAGCCTGAGACGAAGGGTTAAACAGAGAGGAAGTATTCATGAGGCCTAAGCGATAGCAGAACTAAGAGAGATCCTGTTTGTGGAACCTGGGCAAACCACCCCCCCCCCTCCCTTTTTTTTTTATGTTCTCCATCTCGTAACAACCCTAGCTATATCCCCTCCGATGGGGAAGTGCGTCCGCTTATCCGCTTGATAAGTGCTCTCGTTGCTTGACAACCTTGGTTCTTCTCTCCTCACAGAAGGGGTTTGCCTCAAGCCGTGGTGTCTTTCTTCGCGTAGAAGGGAATGGCTTCCGCCTCCGTATCCTTCTTTGCATAGGAAGGGATCGCCTTGACTCTGCATCCTTCTTCACGTAGAAAGGAATTGCTTCGGCTGCCTCTACGTCCTTCTTTGCGTAGAAGGAAATGGCCTCGACAGCCTCAGTCTCCTTCTTCGCATATAAGAGGATGGCTTCGGCAATGTCTACATCTTTCTTCGCGTAGAACGGATTGCCTCAGCCTGGTTATCCATTTTGGCGTAGAGAGGAATGGCCTCGGCATGGTTGTCCGCAACCCTTTTCTCTACACTCTTTGTCAGCGACACGCCGGGACAGACTGGCGTGCTATGCCGGAATAAATTCATCTGTTGCCGACCGGAGCAGCGGCGGCGAGGCCGACAAGGCACGAGTAAGTAGCTGCTTGGAATACATGACGACGATGTAGGTTCTTTTTTGAGTGACTTATGTGAGGGATGGAGTTCGCCGATTTGAAGGGAAGTGTTGAGACAACGTATAGTTATAGAGTGGTATGTCCCTCGATTACTCGGATAGACAAAGTTATATAATGTCCCCTAACCACGGGACTCCGGATACTCTGCACTTTCTGCAAGCCCGTTTACTGGGCTCCGTCTATAGGTGTTTACCTAGGAGATAAGTTCCGTACGTGGCAACGTCGGCACCGTCGATCTTCGTCTCGGTTTGCCTACCCACTCTTGCATGCCGCGGTTGGGATTAGAATGTCTACACATCGACGATCTAGAAATCGCCACCGCGCGACATTGATTGTATCGCCGTCTACCCTGAAAGCTATAGACCGGAGTTACATGACCTTTCATCGTAAGAGGAGGAAGGCGACATTCCTCAGACCTATAAGGGGAGTAATGGGTAGCAGCTAGCAGCCGCCAGAAGTATCAATTCCTCACACGCTTTCCCCATTCAAAGAGTGGAGTGAATTATCAGAGAGGGTGCTCTGGTCAATATCAGTCGATAACGTTGGGTTGTTACAGCCGACAGGCCGGAAACAAGGCGGAGGTTTAGAGACCACGTTTATTTTTACGATTTCGAACTGTCAAAGATCGATATTATATATAACGAATTCCTCGAAACTCATATCTTCGAAATTATCAAATTATTTAATATTTACCTAGACCTGTTAACTAGCGATTTATAAAATACTTTGACTGTGGCAGCAACACCATCTGGCGGTTTCCGACACTCGAACGCCACAGTCAGATCATGTCGTCATGGACAGCACGACAGTCAACGGATGACTGGTTCGCCCAGAAGGTTCCCGTGACTATGAAACATCATCCAGTGGTGATGGCCTGGAGAAATCGCTTCTATGGCCCCAAGAACGGAGGCACTCAGGCTATGGTTCCGAGAAGCCCAAAACGGCAAGACCCAAATATTGAGAGGATCAGTTCCATGGCTTACGGTCTCGAATGTGAGAATCTCTGTCCTCTCGGGTCTGATGTTATGGTCATCGAGGACACAAGCAAGGAGTGACCAAGAGACGTGGAAGGCGATGTCCCACATCTGCAAGCGCCCCCTGTGGTTCGATGCACCTTCGGTATACTGATTCGTCCATAACAGCACCGATTCAGAGTGCTTCGATATATCAACCGAGATCAGCGTCGTAACTAATGGCAGTCTTTACGACACCAATCCGCCCTCAATATTGCGGATGCGGACTGGCGATAAGGCAGACGCGGAATAGCATCGGATCGGTGACCATGCCTGGCCGCTCATCATCAGTGCCAATGACATGCGAGCGCTCGGCAGGGACCCCGAAGTGGCCGTTAGGATACCTGAGGAGCTGGGCTATGGATCTGACGCGTATATCCCCAGATTTAAGTCTTCCATCATCTGCATTGCCTCGATATGCTGCGAAGGGAACCAAATTAGCCCATTACCACGAGGAGAAAGAGGGGCTGTTCTCAAGGGGTGCTCAGCCCCAGGCCCATATCGGCCATCGCTTCGACGTGCTGGCGCAAGCAATCAGTGCACCGGAGGTGTCGACATGATAGCGTTCAACGGGGTCGAAGAGTGGGATCAGCCTTTCCCCGATTTCGTGAATCATAAAATCTGCCGCGACTTTGATGCGGTGCTGGAATGGGCCAATGCCAACGCTATGGAGCCGGAGGTCTTTCAGAATATGAAGACGCCACCGCCCGGATATGCAGTGTTACCAGCACCGAGCCCAGAATTTTAGACATATATGCCACGACCCAGGAAAACTTAGCTTAATTATTTAATTCACGGCGAGACTCCGGCCTTGCCGCAATTCAAGGCCGCTCAACTGTAGTATAGTTCATCTTTCACTTGGCGTGGTTTCAGGCTCTGGGCTATGTGCTTCGTAGCCCCAAAGCATCCTTGATACCCATGCCCCCTTCCTTGGTTTCAAAAACCCGCGGCTAGCAACTTTATTTTGCCTTCTGTAGTAGTCTTCTGGTCTTCTGAATTACCGGTATTGAATTGTACGTGGGTTGCAAGGTGGATTGTCTCTACCTGTACGTTAAGGCGAAGTGGCTCATAGGTTAGCTGGTGTGCAGCAATTATCGAGCAGCTGTTGTACAGATGGCTGGGCTTTTGACCAGCTGCTGCCGCCGGACAGGGCCCGGCTCTGTTAAGGTGCAGTTCGGGAGCATTCAGCAACACCGACTTGTGGGGATTCAGAATCAGATTCAGCAAACCGTTCGGGTCGTTCAGAACCAGCCATCTCCACATTTTTCTGCTGAAAGTGGCTGGATCTTCTTGGCAGGCTTGGACGAATCATGTTCATTCAGCATGCTGAATTTCCCCCACTTCAGATTCAGCAACTTTGAGTTGCTGAAGCTGCTGAATGATGGCGTATGGACTGCGTCAGGAGCCTTGCCCTAGCTTTAAGCCGTCTTTTTTTTGGGCACCCCGTTCGTTCATATCAGCCCACTGAATCGAACTTAGAACAGTGGAGAATTCAGCTTCGGCAGTTCCACTTCTGTCTTGCTGAATGACAGGGTTGGCACGAGCCATAAGAATCAGCTGCTGAAGTTAACCGAACTGCACCTAAATCCCATAACCCGGCTGCTGAAAAGGAAGACAAAACCAGCTCTTTGCTGCCACTCGCACTCTTCCTAGGTCCCGACCACCTCCTTTCACCTTGATTTATGGCCTCAATTGCTATCGACCACTAGGTCATTTAGGGAGGCAAAGCCACGTACATCAGCATGTTGGGTCCCATCCAACGCTGTACCAGACATAATCATGTCATCCTTCATTCAAGGTGTGGAATTTGCCAAGATACCATTGTCGATGGCGAGCGAGCAGTTGCACGTAAGTCGACGGATAGGTATACCTTACAATGTTGGGCTGAAATAACTAGTGATTGGCAATTCCGATGCTACTGAGTTCCAAAAGCTGGTCGGCCCCTTCAACTTCCCGCAGTCGCTCCCTGGCCCCTTCAGCGTAGAAGGTTTTTCCTTATGTCGGCGCCCTCTTTGCAAGGCCTGGTTTGGTGCACGGGATTCCTGCAGCATACATTTGGAGTGTATCAAACTCTTCATGAGACATGTCCCTGCAAAAGGTGCATTGAGACGACTCTGGACCAGAGCCTCCTGGCGGAGCCCCTGGGCCAAGAATCCACCTATTCCATGGCTCCTCGCTACTCCATCTTTCAAACTTAGACACATTACTGGTCGTATTGGGGAAGCCTTCGGGCTTAAGGGTCTTGACGCTATTCCGTCCGAACTACTTGTCAAGTTCAGATTGCTCTCTCCTGACACCCTGCTCTGGAGATATCTTGCGTCAATCGAGTTGGCCGATAGTTTGACTGACTCCGAGCCGCATGAGTTGGAGGAGCTACCGCTGTCGCGTCTTCTCTCGTGGGAGCGAGGAAAGGGAGTAGTAAAGGGTGACTCAAAGGATCTCCTACCCCTAATTCGAATTCGGATCGACGAAGTTGGAATATCTAGCGTCGAGCGGTTTTCGGAACTACCCATATTTGCCAGAAAAGACAAACAGAACATTGCTTGCGTCATACTCGAAAATGATGAGAATGTATTTGCTCAGCTCAAGGTACAACCCGACCAGGCTTGCTTTAGGGGCCAACTGACAATAGATAGGACGGTCAATTTCGTCTTAGAATCCCCCCTAATGTCTACAGCTACCGTATTTGGGATAATCTAGCTCCCATAAATCTGGACTATGACCACCATGGATACTTACTAGCCCCTGGTCCGCTAATCCGCTGGCAGACAATAGACCTCGAGTCCGTGTTCGGTCTAACATTCTTTTTCATCAACTCTCACCTGTGCGCTGTGCATGGGCACACCCAACAGCACCCTACTGCACAGCAGATATTTCAGCGTATAAAAAGTCGGCACTGTGAAGTGGTCTGGGTCTATTTCCCTATTTCCCCGAACGACGAGGTGGTTGCACTTGGTGTCCGGTGGGACACTGGCTGGGATAGACTGGACATGGATTCTCCTATGGCTATCTTGGCAAGTCATTATTACTAGGCCCCTTATCAAAAAACTGCTATTGACCCATGTTAATAGATCAGAACAAAACTTCGGGGCGACATCATCCTCGGACCTTGGCTTGAAGATCCAGAAAGTCGTGGTCTTGATGATAAAGTTCTCAACGAAGGCACAGGAATGACACTCGTCTTGGTCAACCCTCGCGGTTCAGAATCACTCAGAGCTATATATGCACATTCTCGGGGCCCTTTCTCGGAGCGGGGAAATATTCCTTCCAAGGACACCGGGCACGCTGTTACTTCACATCCGTATTACGATTTGATGGTTGAACATAAATACTGGGTGGAGGACAAGGCGCCGTTTAGGGTATCACAACCACGCGAGAACCCGTTCAAGTCCGTATCCATGACATCCCCATACATGATGGAGGAATGGTTGTCCAAGAGAGTATATGTTTCCTCGGTGGTCGCGGACGAAATTGTCGCTGTTGAAGTTTTCAATAAGCCCACAGACAAGGGGCCACGTTTCCAAGGGGCAGTATTTTATTTCAACGACGGAGCTGCACAGGCAGTAGGTCAGTGTCGTGTTGGCATTGACTCATGCGAGGTCTTTCACGAACCCATGTGGATCCAATGTAAGCAAACCGCGAAACCCGAGGGTAGTGGGGATGATGAGGAGGAGGGTTACCCGGACTTTTCCTCAGACCATCCTCGCCTCTCCCGCATTGGCTTCTCGTCTCAAACCGATATGGATGATGCGATTACGTCTGGTTGGACCGAGGCTCACTACTTAAATTCTGTTGAGCTGCACTTTTGGTTCACTGCTTCGGAGGTCGTGTTGACGGTCAATGAATTTCCGCTGCAAGGTCGAAAAAGTTACTTCGGTGTGGACGGTTCTTCTGATGGAAGCTGTGACGATGATGTCGATGAGGACGACGAAAATGAGGATGATCAAGACTATGATGACGGCGACGACGAGCCATGTATAATGACTTCCTGACGTGAATATGAATAATACCATTGATCATTCCAGGTTTATTTTATGTTTCCTCTTAGTCTTTCACATTCTCTTTCTGTAAGAGAGTAATTGTGTCAACTCTTCATATCTGCTGTTTAAACACGGGTCGGAATAGGGGTAACTAGGCGAGCCTCGTTCCTCCGCCGAGGATCCCCGGCATGTGACAGAGGCGATATGGAAGAGCAGAGCACCTTAAGGTAGTGGATTTCCACGGGGAGATATCATTGACTTGTGTGCTAGGATGGTTCGAGTTGTTAATTACTTGCAAGATCGGCTTGTAAGGGTGCAAAGGGCTTCCCGATATTTCAGATCTTCTGCTGAGGCGCTCTGCGACAAGTGGTTGATCCAGATGAGTCTAGTTGTCAATATTCAGCCCGAGTAGCTAGTGAATATGCTTCAACGGCTTGTCAAGTTCTTGGGCATAGGAAGTTACTTTGGCGAATTCATTTGGAAGTTGCAAGTGGCTATAAAGGAGGGCGCCACGGAGTCCATGGCCGGTTGGTAGCAGTGTAACTGATTCTCATGAGATCATGAGGGTATCCCGTAAGTCTTCGACATTCGTAGTACCCCTAGATTTCCAGACCAGCAAAGACACCAACTCGAGCTGCACGTCTTTGTTATGGCATATACTGTGAGGCAAGGGCGATTCTGCACATTTCGTTACACGTTCCGGGTCACCCCCAGTCCTGAGTATTCGAGTATCTTCTGTATGCTTGATGGAATACACTCAGAGTGCCTGGGGATATTCTGCTGTATCCCACTGACTGGTGCTTAGGACCGCTCCAGCCAAATTTACCGCTTCGCCGAGGTCCCAATACTCCTTGGATACCTCGAATTTCTCCAGCAATTAAACTCAATGGTGATGTTCATCTCTCGGACTTCCTTGGGGGTTAACTTAGCCTTTGTTGGACCTAGGTAGACAGGAATCACAGGGCAAGTTTCGTCCGATGGAAGAACAGGCATGCTTACGACGGAGAGTGTTCGTAGTTATTGGAAGATTGGTACATCCGTCAATAATTAAGCGGGGTGGCTGAGCGACCGGAGGCGGTATCGCCGCCTGTAGGAGTTGATGCCATCCCAGTATTTAATTAGGCACTGCTCTCAATTTACACCGGCAGAGTTATATCCTTGAAAAGGTACAGCATCTCCTCTCCATTAGGGTATTATCGCACGTTGATATATCGAAGAGACGGACGAGAATATACTATTAGGCCGCCACGTTCTATCAAAGTCGAAACCTTGAATAGGAGAAGAGGCCTAGTGTAAGCGATTAAGGAGGAGGGGATAAACTCGTTGAGATGCGCTTTGCGAGCCTCACTGAAAGGGCTTCTCCGGGGAGGGGGTAAGAGCGTAAGGCGTGACTAGCGTCGGTGACAAAACCGGCTGGTCCAACTGAGCCTATAGCGAGCAGATCGTCTTTAATAAATGTTGTTCTGAGCAGGGACGACGCATCTTTACGCTTACCCAAGCCATGTGAGGTGTATTTACTCCTATTCTAGTACAGCATAGTTGCTTGTCTCCATGATTAAATGGCAATGACCTCTAGGAAGTAGGAAGGAGCAGTTCTCGTCATTCACCCCTCGCCTGACTCTTCCCTCCGTACATAGGCCAACAGCATGTAGTCATACCTAGACCATTGCGACTTCTATTGTCTTCGACCACCGAGTTCAACGAGAAACTGCGCGGCAGTAACACTCTTCTCTCTTGTTTACCTTCGTGATTCCATCTTCTGTTGAAGTTCCGCCATTCCATATCTGACCATCTCTTCCGACTTCAACAGTGCCAATGTGGTAGTCTTTCTTATTCATAGCTAAAGCTTACACTCGTTATCATTGAACACATCGTCATGCGGAGAATTATGATTCCGGTTGCTCTTGCTCTGGCAATTTCCCCCATCATCTTAGGACCGCCCGCCGCGGTAGGAGTCATTAACACCCAGCCGTCTCCTATCGCATTGTCTCAGACTTGCACGGTAAGCGCCTCTATTGGCGAGGACAACTTGATAAACGAGTGCTCGGCTTGGAATCCGAATATTGACTTCGACTCGTCTGGCCACGTCCTAGCCACTCTCACTTGCGATCGCCCTGTCGAGAAGTTGGGGCTCATATTGCATCAAACGGCGACCGCATTAGACAGTTCGCTATCTCCTCGGTCCCGGCCGGCCATCGAAATCGGAGTGTGCCATAGCCATATCGGTACCAATACCCATACTCCAGTTCTGATGGAATCAGCACTATCAACAGTCCTAGACGAGCCTCTGATTGCTGAGACTTCCCTCGCGGATGCAGTACTCCCGACTCAAGCCACGGAGGTATTTTCCAAATTTGGCAACCCGACAGTGTATGGCCAGGGTATGCCATTGATTTCAGAACAGACCCAGTCGACAAGTCCCTACGACATTACGGCCGTGCCCGACAATGGCTCTCTCTTGGACAGATTTTCTCACTTTCTCAAAGGACTCGATCCTGGTTCCACGACCGGCGACTTCGCCTCTGCGTTAGCAGAAACTCTGAGTGCAGAATATACCATACCCACCATATTCAACCCAGGACTCTCCACAGAAGGAGCGTCACTTGCCCATCCCATCACGACCACCCCCGCAGTGGAGAGCCTAGCGCTTCCCCGAATCAGACCAAAGATCGTATGGCTCATTGGGCTCGTGGTGGCCGCAGCCTCCGCGGTGCTCAAGCGAGGCAAACGGCTGAGACGCTTCAGGAGGAGGCGCAACGCAAGGCTTTACCCGTCACCGTCGGAGTCGCCCCCATCGTCGCCCTCGCGCGGGACACCGCCGCCGGGGTTGCCCGAACTCAATTTCGATCCCGCGAAAGAGGCTAGGATGGCGCCAGAGTACAAGGCCGCCGCCGCGGGCCTAAGCTCCGGTCAGTCCGCCGCTGTCGGGGATCCCAGCTTGTCGCAGGCGTCGCAAAACGTCGAGGCGACGACCTTGACGAGGAGCTTGGCAAATCGGCGGCCTGCTGCTCTGGTCGATGCGCCGTGGTGCACGGTGATGATCTACGGGCTGGACAAAAGATGGGGAAAGATGGCGCCAAGGAGATACGGGGTAAAGCGGTTCACGGCGCCGCCGCTGTCGGAGATGCCGCTGGTGGAGGAAGTGCAAGAGGGGGACGACGGGGCCGACTTCGAGTAGGACCCGAATTCCGCGCAACCTGTGACAAAGGAGCGGCAGGAAGAGGTCAAGGAGATGCTCAAGCCGTATGGCAACTTCCGGCGCATCGTCTGGTACAACCGTGACGGGTGCGGCGTCGAGTGGTGGGACTACCGGACGGCCAACGCCTTCATGCGGTTGGTCGAGAAGCCGCGCTACAAGGGCCACCGCATCGAGGCTCAGTGGTACCTCGACTGGCGCAAGGAGTACCCGGAACTGAACGAGTTGTGGCGCTACGCGCTCTTGAAGCACAACGAGGCGCGAAGGAGGGCGGACACAAGGCCAGGCGAGACTGCCGCCGAGAGCTCCTCAACAGCCCAGCGGCGTGGCGGGCCCTCGGGGCAGGGAAGCGGAAAAGTCGAGCGACCCCAAACACCTCCCGCGGAGGGAAAGGGCAAGGGAAAAGCGGTTGAGGGACGTGAAACCTCGCAGGCGGAGAGCAAAGAAAGTAAGCCCGAGACAAGCGAGACCCCGCAGACGGAAGAGGGCAAAGCAAAGGAGCCGGAGAAAACCGAGGAACCCGAGAAAACAGAGGAGCCCGAGGAAACCGGGGAACCCGAGACCCCAGAGACGGAGGCCGGTAAAGGAAAGGAGCCCGAGACAAGCGAGACCCCGCAGCCGGACGAGGGCAAAGCAAAGGAGCCCGACAAACCCGAGGAACCAGAGACACCGGAGACGGATGACGGCAAAGGAAGGGAGCCCGAACCCGGCCCGGCCCGGAGCGAAGACGTTCCCAATGCAGAACGGGTGCCGGAGCCGGAGCCAGGCTTAGCCCAGGGCGAAGACATTTCTGTTACAGGTTCCGAGTCGTCGCCCGAGTCAGGGTCAGGCGAGAGTGAGGATATTTACGATGCGGAGCCTGCGCCGGAGTATGAGCAGGAGCCAGGCTTGGGTCAGGGTGAAGAAGGTTACGATGCAGATTCTGAGTCGGACTCTGAGCCGGAGTCAGGATCGGCCCAGGACGGAGGCATATACGATGCAGAGCCTGTGCCGGAGGATGAGCAAGTGCCGGGTCCCGGGCCAGGCCAGGCCCAGGACGGAGACATTCCCCATGCAGAGCGTGCGCCGGAACAGCATCGGATGGAGCCCGAGCCAAGCCGGGCATCGAACGAATACCCTCCCGATGCAGACACGGAGCCGGAGGAGGAGCACCAGGCGCCGGAGGAGGAGCACCAGGCGCCGGAGGAGGAGCACCAGGCGCCGGAGGAGGAGCACCAGGCGCCGGAGGAGGAGCACCAGGCGCCGGAGGAGGAGCCAGGCCCTATCCAGACAGAAGAAGACCCCGATGCACAGCCTGTGCCGGAGCAGGAGGAGGTATTGGAGCCGCAGCCGGCGCCGGAGGAACGCGTGCCAGAGCCGGAGTCGGACTTGAGCGAGGACGAACCATGATGGGCCCCGCCGAGAGCGCGGCGCGCGCGGAGTTCCTGGGGCGGGTCCGAGACCTAATCTGAAGCTGTGGACTGGTGCGGTGCCCTGCGCGGTTGTCCCCTGATTTGTTTTGTTTGCTGGCTTTACCTGGTTATTGCTCCTTTGCTGCTGTTGTCGATACTCGCCTAGCGGACGTCTGAGTACTTACCTATTGAACAAGCGGGAGCCAGTGGGCTCGGGATTACAATCGTTGGGCCCTAGCTTGTATACGGAAATATCCGCAAATGCGTTGTTACCTGTATTTGTGTAGTTACAGTAGCGGATTTATGGGAGACAGGTACTTTGCCTTGCCCAACATTAATCAATACCAGCGAAACAATCGAATCAAGGTCTAAGCAGCCGAGCATTGAACCCGAAATGTTTGCTCCTAAAATTCAAGGCTCAGTTCTTAGTTTCTATATCCTCGACTAACTTGCTGTTTTGCTCCTTCGGGGCTCTCAGAAGTCTGCTCTGTCTCCACAGTTCAATTACCTATCCGAGCTAGCTAGCTGACCCCAGCGGAGGAGCTGACACCAGTCTACAACATCAACAAATCCCCATTGCTCCCGACGCCCTGGGCTGGCTGAAACACCTGCTGTGGGTTGTACTGATTGACGACGTAGCCGGTCTCGTTGCCGTTGGACCCTCCGAAGGCGTCGCCCTGGTCGTGGATCCCCATGGCCGCCATCTGCTGGCTCCCTATGCCAGCGAAGTAGGCGTCCGCATCGCTGACAGCATTCGCCATGCCACCTGGACCTGCTGCCGCTCCCGCGCTTGCGGCGTCCGCATTGTTGCCGGGTTGGTTGTTATTACTCCCACCGGGCCTAACGACGGCCGGCTGTGCGCCCATGCCGAACATGCTGAGAGACTTGTTGGCGTCAAAGTGGGGCAGGTTGCGGGACGTGGGGAGGTCGTCGCGCTGGAGCGCTGGCGAGTCGGCGAGCCGGCGCGGCCGCGCAGACCGGAAGACCGTCTGCACTGGTTTCAAGTAGATAGTGGCGAGCGTGCCGACGTTGAGGCACATCTCCTCAAGCGTCTGCGGGTCAAGCTTCTCGCTCTCGGCCGTGATGGGTGGCTTTTCGCCCATCACGATTTGTTTGGCTACCCCCATGTCTGTGCTGAGCAACCGCCAGTACATGTACGCGCGGTCCCGTAGGTCCGGGTTGTCCGTCTCTTCCGTTGCCCATTTGAGCACCTTGGGCACCAGGTCCTGGCCCTTGGTAGGCCGCTGGATGAAGAGTTTTACCGTGGCCGTGAGTAAGGATAGTTGTACCTCGACTGGTTCTTCGTGGAACGAGTATAGGAAGTCTTCGAGCAGCGCATCACTATTCTCGATGCGCGCCGCGTACTGCCCGATCACCCATACCATGGCCGCCTTCGCTTCGGGCTCGTCGAGCGAGTCCAGGTGTTCGCATAGCGTGCCGATGATGGACTCGTACTGGTTCGGATATTTCCGGAATATGTTGCGGATTACCACTGTCGCCTCCTGGACAATGTACGGGACCTTTGTGGCCACGAGTTCCAGCAATAGGTTGATACACCTCCGGGCCGCTGGCTCAATCTTAATAGCCAGCTTCCCGATGGCGCGCACAGCTTTGCGCACGAAATGCACGTCAACCTCCGTTGCATATTCCCGTAATTCGGTTAAGACCTCGTCAATATTCTTCTCATTTGCAAGCATGAAAATCAGCTCAAGCTTCGTAACCTTGACATAGATCGGATCATTATATTTGCAGAAGAAGACACGGATATCGTTGCGCAGGACGTCCGGCCGTCTTTGCAGAATTAGCAGCGTATTTCGCAATGCTAAGTACTGAACTTCCGGACCCTTTGCTAACAGGGTCACCAACGGCGGTGACAGCTTCCGGCATAACGCTGAAATCTGCTTCTGGTCGGCGATATAGTTCATCAAATAGAGTATCACCCTTATGCACGTCAACACGACAGCGGAGTTGGAGTGAGATAACCGGGGGGCTATCCGCTCGGCTAGCAGAGTCGCTTCCCCCGACTCTTGCGGGACATAAGACATCAGAGCCTCTAGAATGTACGTTTGGCCCCATCTGTCACGGCGTCAGTTCGAAATTCCCGATGCACGTAGGGGCACATACTCGGAGCAGTCAGGGAGGATAGCCACCATTTTCGAGGCGTTGCTATAGTCGATGGTGAGCTTGATGGCGTCACTGCGCTCCCAAATATCCATCAACCCGGCTAACGCGCTGGCAACGACGGTAGGATTGTCGTCTCTCAACAGCTGGTTGAGTCTATCGATTAAATCGGAGCTTTCTACCAGGTGTCTATCATGATCGTACAGCTTCGCAACACAAAAGGCCGCTGTTTTTCGTACGTAGGGGTCCGGATCTCGCAGTAATCGTTTGACGAGGGGCACCGTGGCCACGACGAAGTCTCGCACGTGTACGTAGGACATAGTTCGAAGGGCAAGAGCCCTCACTAAGGGGTTCGGGTCATCCATATCCTAGGCAACTGGTCAGCCTCCTGGGCACCCACTGCGGTGTCTGTTCATGACATGGCGTACCTGCTCTAATACTGGAATTGCCTTCACCGCGACCTCGGGTCTCATCCTCGAGTAATTGACCAGAAACAGAAAGCACCTATGCGAAACCTGTCAGCAAGCTGCCATGCCCTCCGTTGCGGCCTTCCGTTGAGTCCAAGGGCTGGGCGTACATCTTCTTGATTTCCAAGCTCGGGATGTGCATGCAACTGATTATGTCGGGAAATAGAGAGACCATCTCGTTGTTGCTCATGGTCATGTTGGCGACAATCTTCTTGAGTGCGACCTTCTTCTGGGAGAAGTTCTTATCCTTCTTGCCGCCGCTATTCAGCTCGAGGCGTAGCTCGGCTACCTTGCCCTGCATAGTCATGGGTTGTGAGCCATAGTACAGTGGTGGCATATAAGCTAGAAACATGGTCATCGCGTTCGGTAAGGACGAAGAGGGGATTCATAATGTGGGCGGGTTCAATCGAAGTTGGATCTCAGGCCCAATCTCAGGTCCGACCTGGACTAACACATGATGAAGCTAGTGGCCGAGACACGCAGATGTCGTGGAAGTGTTACAAGGAGCAGAAGTTTGTGCGAGTACGGACTGGGGATTAAATGGAAGCAGGACCAAATGATAAGAAGGCAAGTCGACAAGGAGTACAGATGAATGTAGGAAGCGGGAAGGGCACAGCATGACAGGACGGAGCTGTAAGGATGGTGTCGAAGGGTGGGCGCAAAGAGTATGCCGAGATCAAATGGTGTTCATGATATTGACGATGGTTTCGGTCGCACACGGCAGTCGCCTTCAGGAACAATATATAGGCAATTATTATGGCGCGAAAAGGGGAATTAATTGGGATATTGCTTACTCGAGCGAACAGTTTCGAGTCCCCTCCGCCTTGTGAGCCCGACATCGTGAGGAGTTTTGGATGTATATACCAAAAATGACAAAAGTATGAAAACCTCCTCGTCACGCCCACCCAGTACTTCGGTCCTATGGGAATCCGACCAAGGCCTAAGCTGGTTGGCGGAATTGGGGCGCGAAGCCGATTCTGTCGACTAACTCTTCGTAAGCGTCGCCGCCCAAGCCCCCCAAGCCTGCACCCAGCTGAACTAAGGCCTTCGAGGATGGGAATTGGTGGTCGAATAGCAGGTTGGTATCCAAGCCCTTGGCCGGTCCAAGGTTGCAGAGATATTCAGAATAGCCTGACTCGCAATGCAGCAGAGCGAATTGGGGGAGGGTGACCGAGAGAGGTTCACATGCGCAATCTTTCTAAATCTGATTCGCCGAGACGACCAGCCTTCATCGACAATAGTTCGTTTCGTTCGTCCGTTCTGCGTTAGACAGGTGGTAGAATAGGATGTTGCACCCGAAAAACTATTAATATGTGGAAAGTCGAGGTTCTGATGGGAAATAATTATCAGTTATGAGTACATACTGTCGGAAACCGTAATGACGGTCAAGAGGTCACTGCGTTCTGCTGGGTCGCGCTCGGCCCGTGACGGCCCCTCAACCCAGCCTATGAACCCCTGGAAATATGGGGATCTTTCAGACTGTTCCAACAGCTTCAGGGTTGAGCGCAAGACTCTTGAATCCGGAGCTTCTTATCGATTACGCACACGCACCTACAGCTATCGATTAGCACTACTTGGTACATAGTCTGGTACATAGTAGAACCAGCACCCAGGTGGGCCCTAGACTAGTACTAAGTCAGTGGGTCGTCACCAATCGAGCGTCCCTCAACTTCAACGTCACCTGTCCTCGTGTTTAAGTAGTCCGACCGCAGGTATCGCGAGTATCAACAATTCCCTAGGAAGCACTATTGCCTTCAGTCACCATGTCTACGAATCCAGAAGTTCCAAAATGGGTCGCCGACCTGGAATCTCCACCCGCGCCCAAATCGAAGAGCAGCATTCCCGACCCTCCCGGTTATCCATCCCAATCGACCGGGTTGACAAAGGTGCCCCAACCCAGATAGATGCGACGAGAAACGCTGGTACTGCTAGTCGGACTAACGCAAGCATTGTGAATGCAGAAACAAGCGTCTAAGGAAGCGAAGACTCAGTCCCGCAAACAACCGTCGCCCGAAGAGATGGACACGTTGAAGCTGAAAAAGGCCTGGGAGGTGGCGCTCGGGCCCGTCAAGAACCTGCCCATGACCGCCATCATGATGTACATGTCCGGCAACTCTCTGCAGATATTCAGCATCATGATGGTGTTCATGGCCTTCAAGAATCCCATCATGGGCATCTTGTCGACGAACCAGGCTTTTGAAAGATTCGAGAGCGATAGCAACAGAGGACAGATGCTCCAGGTGAAGTTGGCGTACGTCGCGATGCAGCTGTTGGCATTGGCTGTGGGTGTATGGAAAGTTAACGCAATGGGGCTATTACCGTAAGCTCTGATTGGCCCTGCCTCATTTGGGGCGAAGATATATTAACACGACATAGGACGACAAGGTCGGACTGGCTGGCCTGGGAGGCTCACAGGGAACCGTTAGAACATGCGGTCTCAGCCCTATGATCTTAAGATACCGATTCAACAGTACGGATACATCATTCAGACTTTGTGTCTACAGAGCTCATAGCTTCCAGAATTGTATCAGTCCCTGCACCTTCTGAATCAGCCCAGCCAACTATAGCACCGGTGTCGCTGGATTCTATATCGTCTAGCGAGACTCCCGGAGGGACATCCGATGACAATTCAGTCACCTGACCCACAGTATGGTATAGCTCATCCGTCATCGCCTGCGCTATCCAAACACTCATAGGATCATCATCGAGATTTGCTTGCCAGCAGCCTGTTCGTCTCAAGCCACAGGTAGCACTGATTCCGCGGCAGCCGCAGTCTCTGTCTAAATACACAAACTGTTATTGTAGCTAGCTCTATCCTCTGCGGTACCCGCGCTAGTTTCATCCGGCGGCTCATCAGAGCGTCCTATCGTCCGCTCGTGGCTGGGCTCTATTGTAGGTAAACTGTTGAGGGGCTGTTGCGTCGGCGGAACCACTGCAGAAGGTTGGTTCTGGCCGACGGCAATCGGAGTGAGCTCTGGAACCTACATCGGTCACTGGTAGCGCGCATACTGTCTAACGAGGTTAACTTCTTACCTCATGGACTCGCCGACTTGGAACGCGTGGCGAGGCATCGCTTAGCTCTAGTTCAGAATCGGAAGCTGGTGTCTCGTCCGGACTCATGATGCGCATGTTACTCGTTTTAGAAGGATCGGTAATGTTAGAAAAGCTCGAGTTCCGGATTATTATTCGCTTGAACCACGGTTATGGAGACGTTATAGTCTTGTTCCCATAACTAGGCAAAGCGGGATCTGGTTGTAACGGTGCCCGATATGACCGAACAACTATAGGAGCTTCTTCCGGTATTTGTATTCCGATCCACCTCGTCCACAACGAACATCCGTCGTTCACTCGCAACTACTATCGCGAACTTAATACGTCGGGTACCGGCTTATAGCTTGCCCAACTTGGGTGACCGGGCGTTCCTGTTGCCACGGTCTCGGTCGTCAATTTCGAGCTCAGATACAGTCTTTCGCCTTCTTGCTTGCCCTCCTGATTGTCTTCATCCCTTTGCAACCTTGCCCAATCCTTCCCATTCCGTTACGCCCATTCCGTTACGCCCTTGCCGTCTGCCCCAGCCCTTAACAGCAACGGTACGATTTCTCTGAATCGAGGGGCCTCCATGGCTATCTCCAATGGAGTAGCCCCAACATGGTTCCCTATATTCGGATCTGCCCCAGCACTTATGAGGGTGGAGATTGTAGTTCCTATTTCCGCGGCCGATTTTAGGGTTGATATGGCAACAAAAAGGGGTGACTCCCTGACGTTGTTCAAGATATTTGGGTTTGCCCCGGCTCGAATAAGCTGCTGGACTCCTTCCTTCCCGTGTTTTACTGCATAGTGCAGGGCAGTGTTACCCTCCTCATCCCTCGCGTTGATTCTTGAAGTAGCCTTGTCCCTGATGAGTATGTCGACGACTCGAATAACTCTATGGACATCAGTACGGTCTAGTTGGAAACGATAATCTGGGAATGTGCTCCACGCGATTCCGACAGCCGAGAAGTATTCTGAAGAGAGCCTTGCTGCCGCCGCTCCCGACAACACCTTGCTCTTTGCTCCAACTTCAAACAGCCTGGCGATAATGATATGGTTCTTCATCTTGAGAGCGAGATCCAATGGCGCTGGACCAGTCGGAGGGTTGGCATTTGCCCCGCGATGTATCATGTCCAAGCAGGCTGCCATGCTGTCCAACTCTATAGCAAGCTGCAGAGGGTACCTGGCTAGTGACACTTCGAACATTTCTCCTTCTACTTCTCCATCAAGGTTTGAAGGGGGGACAACGCCGTAAAATGGACCATCATTAGGATCCGCACCGAGCTCCAGAAGGAATAATGCCCAGTCCGCAGGCATTTTACGTAGAGCGATGCAAAGTAGACTTTTGTCATCAGCTGTGCGGATATTGATAGCCTTAGCGAAAAGTTCTACTAGATCCTTTCTCCTCATCCTCAATGCGAGCTCAATAGAAGATATACCGTGAATCAAGGAATCGAGCGGATCTATGCCTGCGGCGATCAGCGTTTTCGCTAAGGCTAGATTGCCTTGAGCGACTGCCAGACCAAGTAATGAGTCTCCCGGAGGGCTGATGTGGAGCGGTGGGTGGTGAGCTAAAAGATGGCTTAGAATGACGTGATCGTCTTTACGAACAAGTTTGGCCAACACGTTCGTTATCCATGGCTCCTGGAGCGACCCCAGAACTGCCTGGTTAGCAAGAAGAAGTTGGAGCATACCTAATCGATCCCTCTGAGAAGGTGATTGTAGTAAGATTTGAAGTGGCGTCTGCCTCGTCCGGTGGTGCGGCTCTGCGGGATCAGCTCCTAGTCCAAGAAGCATATTTAGCGGCCCAATGTTCCCCACGCCAACATCCAAATACTGCGCGATAATATCGTTCAGCCAAATCCCGCGAATTGAGCCAGAGCACAGGGGTCCAACACCATCAAACGTCAAACGGTAGAGTTCATCGCTATCCAGTCTCACTGCAGTGAGCAGGTACGAGAACAAAGCGCCATGGGCATTGCGAGCCGCCCAACACAAAGCTGACATACCATCCCGCCAATAAGCTGGAAAGGGAAGCTCAACGCTGGCTACTTTGCCATTGATCAACTTCTCCCAGAGGAGCCAGCACTTAAGATTGTCCCCTTTAGAGAAAGTTGCAGTGTGCTTGAGCTAATTACTAACTGCGTATATGAAAAAGTCTTGTTCGACGACTAGGTCTTGTGTACGAAATGATTGTAGCTCTGAAGCTATGCGACCGATGTCGAAGTCACTGCTGGAGCTGACCTGTCTCCTAAGTCAGACACCCAGGTCACGCGCCACCCCCCTCACGCTCCACCGAATATTCGAGAGATCCTACGCACTGACCCCAACTTCAACAATATATATTTCCACCAATCAACGTCTCCCTGGAAAACAGAACATATCTTCTTAATCTTCAGAATCAGGCGATTCTAACGATATGCCACTCGCCGCTCAATTACGTGCTTCAAAGGCGCTTGACGAGGTCGCAAATGGCAGGTCCATCCGAGCGGCCTCCAAGCTACACCAGGTCGAACGCACTTATCTTAGCCGCAGAATCCGGGGTGTACAGACCCGGGAGGAGTATAACGAGAGTCTCCTGAAGGTATCCAAGGCCCTTGAAGACAAGTTGGCTAAATGGATCGTGATCCAGGGCCAGCTTGGGTACGCTCCTCCGCATGCTCGATTTCGCGCGTACGCGCAACGCCTCCTTCTTAAGTCCGGCAGCCACGAACGCCTAGGAAGGAAGTGGGTGACGCGATTTCTTCAACGCCATCACGAAGTCCGGACTCTCAAGGGTCGGGCTATCGATTATCGACGCTTGAACGGGGCTACGGAGGCCACCTGTAACGTGTTATTCGACCGCCTAGCCCTACGGGAGATACGGAGGATATACTCCTGCAACAGATACAACGCCGATGAATTCGGAGTGATGGAGGGCATGGGAGAGAACTCTCTCGTCCTCGGTGAAGCCTTCAAGAAGTTCATCCTTTTAAAGGATGCCTTCAAGCGTGCGTGGATATCGGTTATAGCCTGTATCAGCGCAGACGGGCGAGCTCTTCCTCCGTTGATCATATTCAGCGGCGCCAACGTACAACAACAATGGTTTCCCGATACGGAGGATCAACCATATGAAGACTGGTACTTTACGACGTCTTCAAATGGCTGGACCAACACCGATATTGGGTTAAAGTGGTTGCGAGAGGTGTTTATCCCTCATACCAAGCCTGCCCACCCCCAGGAATGGAGGCTCCTTATTCTAGACGGTCATAACAGCCATACCACTGAAGAATTCATGTGGACCTGCCTGATCAACAGGATCTACATCGTCTTCTTGCCCTCACATTCATCGCACGTATGGCAGCCGCTTGATGTGGGTGTCTTTTCCGTCCTGAAGCGCAGGTACCGTTATTGGTTCCGGGAGCGCTGCTACGGGAGGGCTTCGGAGGCAACAGACAAAACGGACTTCCTGTGGGC
>QJNV01000280.1:0-84891 GCA_004155935.1 Monosporascus sp. GIB2 | reverse complement strand
TAATTTAAATTTTTTAAATTTTTTTTTTTTTTTTTTTTTTTTTTTTTGCAAATAAAGTTTTTACCTCGTTATTTTCTTAATATTCTTCAGGGTTTTTGCAGGCGGGGAACAAATAAAACCGGCGGAAATTAAGGGGGAAACGGTTGGCGTAAATATAACTAAAAAATTTTAAAGGTAAAAAAAACGGTATTAAAATTAAATAAAACGAAACCAATTACGGCGAATCCGGATTTAATATTATCGGACGTTATAATAAGGTTAAACGCGTTATAAAAACTAGTAAAAAATCTTTTTTAACGATATAAATATAATAATATCGTACTAAACTTTTAATATATAATAAATAAACGCGTCATTAAAAGAAACTACGTTAAAAAATTAAAGCTTATGCGAAATATACGCGGGTATACAAAATATCATAATATCGTAATTAACGCAATATTTTTCGCATTTTATCGAAAGATAATTTTCGTAATTATTAAAAATAAAAAAACGTTTCGAATTTTTTCATACGCGTTTAAATATGTTAATCGAAATATTGGACCCATTTTAAACTTACTTCGTTCGTTATTTAATTATTATTACTTAATACGATTTTTTGACCCGTTATTAATAATAAATTATCGCGAAACTAAGCCTTAAAGTAATTTTTCCCCGTTATAATAATAAAAAACCGTATAACCTACTTTTAAAAATTAATAACTTAAATAATTATAACCCATTTTTATTCCCTTATTAAGTTTATTTAAATTTTCCACGTTTTTCGGCATTAATAATTATTATACCCGTCATAATAAAAAACTTTTTTAAAAATTCGGTTTCGTCGAAATTGTAAATATCCTTTTTTGTAATACCGTATTTTACGATAATAACCTAAACAAATTCGAACTACTTGCGAAATATTTATAAATTTTCACATAACACCTTTTACTAATCGATCTTCCGATTTAAACGCGTTACACATTTTTATTATTATTTAATAAAATTAATCACCTAATTAACTCTAACGCGTTCTATAACGCGCTACGCGAATAATAAATTCGCCATATCTTTAATATACTAACGCCAAATAGGAAATGTTCGCGTATTTAGGTTAAAAATTTAATCGATAATAATTTTTTTTTTCGGTTACCGTTAGTTTCAGCAAATTCGATATAATATCGGCTCGGGAAAGTTTGCCGTAAAGTTAGTTTTTTAAAGTAAATAAAAAAACGTCATATATAAAACCAAACCTCTCCCTTAAGGAGACGCGACCGTGTAGACAAAATTGGATAAAATGATAGATTGGTACCTTAATTCCTAGGTTTCACTAAACCGATCCCTCTTGTAGGCGTCTTACTTTAAAGCGACTTTAGGTTACCTTGTCCCGGAGCTTTTATTTACGTCGATTCGCGTCGGTATTTTGAAATGATTTCGTTATCCGGAGTAGCCGGGCAAATTATCGGTTATATTTTTCACAACGTTCCAAAATTTGGAATTTAGTATTTGTTAACCGTTTTTTTTTTTCTAATTTTTCTAATAGTTTTTTTATAATTATTATATTTTTCGGCATAAGTTCGAATAACGATTAATTGGTATTATTTTCGGAAATTAAATCGTATTCGAAAATTAATAATTAAATGCGATTTTTTTGGGAGATATTATTTAGGTCGATAAAATTATTAATATTTTTTGTTCGTTTCGTTACTTTATGGGATTTAACGATTTTAAACGTAACGGTTTCGTTAAAAATTTTATCGGTACGGATTACCGGTATTATATACGAATTTTGCCGCATATTAAGTTATGATAATAATAATAATTCGAAAACCGTAAAACGATTAAACCGTAAAATTAACGAAAATTCGTAAAAATTAACTTTTTGTACGTATTTAAGGTTTATCCTTAAGGTTTACCGCGTAAAATTTTACGCCTTTTAAATTATATTATGTAATTATGCCGAGTTATGGAATTAACGAGCATAAAGTTTATTAGGGTCGAAACTTACCGGTAATTACGTTTGTAAACTTTCCAAGCCGATATTAGTTGAAAAATTACGTACTTACGAGGCCCTAGTAAAAAGTAAAATTTTACGGGATTAAGGTATATAATGTATTTTAAATCGTGAAAATTACCAAGTAGTTACCGTATTCCAAAATATTAGGTATAGTATTTATCGTGCGATTATATCATGTAATGATTTTCGTGTATTTGGCTTAGCCTAAAGAGTATGGCTTGAACCTATTAATATCTTGCATAAAACCACACCGTTTGAAACTTAATTTCGGGTCTCGTTTTTTAACCTAAATGGCTAAGTTTATTTTGGCTTCTTTTATAAGGCGTTCCATAATGTTGGTGTTAAGAAATGGACGATTAAAGATGAGTGATAAGAATAGCTAAAAGAGTGTCCGAGGAGCTTGTGTGGTACGTTACCGTATAAACAATATACGTAAAATGAAAAAAACGTTAACGAAAGTAATTATTAACGTATCCGTAATAATGGCGAAATAACGCGTTTTCGTAAATTTATCGCTTATTATAAAAACGTACTTATATGTACGTCTTGATTTTTCGTATAAAGGAAAAGGGTTAACGTAATTTACGGATATATCGTTTTATAGGCAAAAGGGCACAGGTAAAATGTCGAAAAAATCAGTTAACAAAATTTTAAGTATTTTAATACGACAGTAAAGAAAATAACCTTGTACGAACGTAATTACGTCCCGAAATAAACGTAATTAATGATAACTTCGCGTTAATAAGTTATATAATTTAAAACGGTTTAGGTATTTTACTAACGTTATATTATAATTGCGGTATAATATTTAACATTTAAGGTTTCGTTATTAAATATAAATAATTTATTCCTAATATAAATACGCTTTTATACCGCCTTATAATCGGTTTTTGCGGCTTTAAACTTTTTACGGATATTTTATTTAAATCGTTTATAAATTGGATTCCTTAACATTATTATACCTTAAAAACACCTTTTATCGTTAAAAAATATTTTAGAGCAGTATACCACCTTATCGTTAATAATATAGTAACGGTACGCCAGTTAGGTGTTAGGTTGGTGTAAAATACGTTCGAGACTTTAATCTTCTTTTTTGGTTGATAAAGTATTTAAAACCGGAAATTTTTAAGGAATTTAAATTAACGAATTCAATACTAATTAAATAGTTTTATAATATCGAAATATTAATGGTTTTTATAATCGATAACAATTTATATAAAGGTTTTAAATTTTTATAACTGCAGATGTTATTTTTCGAATATTTTAATAATAATTAATAACCTTTTATCGTAAATTTCGTAATTACATTCTGTTAAGCTATATTTTGCTAAAAGGAAACGCACGGATCGCAAACTATTTTATCATTATATTATAAAAGCATTAATTTTTAAAACCGTTTAACGTCGGAGATAATAGTACGATAAAATTAACGTTATAATAAAAAGATTATTAAAGCGTTAAAACTCTACCGCGGCGTTATCGGTTAAACTGCCGGTTTATTTCGATTTATTTATTAAAGTAATTAAAAATTTTACGATCGAACAAAAACTTTTAATAAAATATCGGTAAAAATTCGCGAGCCAAAAAAACGTCCTAATTCCCGTAACGTTTTAGGGGTTTTTTATTACTAAATAACTTTTATTTTATTAAAGTTGATAACGATACCGTAAATGAAAATAATTAAATTTAAGTGACGTATTTACGGATGTTTCTTATTAATCCCGCGTTAATGAATTATCGTATTACTTTGTGTATATTTTTATGGTTTTTTTTTTTTGGTTTCTGTTATAATATAGGATGTCGTCGAAATAAAGCGTAGCGTATTCATTTAAAAATCTAAATAAGGTATAATTAATGTAACATTAAAATAAATTCGGGGCGTTCATTATGCCGAAATTTGCGATAAGATATTGAAATAACCCGAAAAAAGATATAAAAGTTGTTTCTTATTTAATAATCTGGATGATACGTAAATAATTAAACGTTATAATAATATTAAAGTTTGTAAATACCCGCGCCGAAAAAAAACGTTTAAGATGTTACGAATTAAGGGAGATAAGGTATTGATTTTCTGCCGTAACGTTATTAAGGTTACGGTAATTTACATAAATATAAATCCCGTGTGTCGGTTTTTTTTAAGCAAAATAAAAGTCACCGTGGAAAATTTTTTAAAATAGATAAACCTTTTTTGAGGTAATTATTAATGTATTTCCGTACGGTTAACAGCTTAGATGGTAATATACAGGGTTGCAAATTAGTTACTAATAGTTTAAATACAAACTACAACTTGTACTTTGTAGTTAGTTAGGACCCTGACTAAAACTACTGTAGTTAGTGACTAAAACTAACTACGTGTAGTGAATAACTAACTACGTGTAGTTAATAAATAACTACAAAAAAACTAAAAACTACAGATTAAATATTAGGTATTTGTAATTTTAAAGAAACAATATGACAATATGTACATAAAAGTTAGTTTAAATTATAACTACTTTTAAGTTTTAAATATAGCATATAAAGCCCGAAAAAAAAAAGAAAAACAAAATATGCAACAACTCTTAAAATATAAGCACGAGTCGTTGAAAAATGTTTTTGCTAACTTTATAATTTAGCGAATAAATTAACTAACGGTAACTAACAAAACTATATAAACGGAGATAAGCATTAAATAAAATAATATATTGATTAAGGATGTTCAATTTGTATAGAAGACTAAAAAGCGGATAAATAACCATAATTAAATAGTTATAAGTTATAAGATAAACAAAAATCGAGGAAAATGACTTTTTTTTAAGTTTATAATTTCGCGAATAAAATTTTTAGGCGGAAATAAAGTTATATGATAGGTAGGTAAAACGTAAAGGATGTTAATATATGAACCAGCGATTTTTATCTTATACGTAAGGTTTTTAAAAACGGAAAACTAACCGACTTTAAGCGAACGTAGCTTAAAACGTATAAGTAAAATTTTTAACTTATCCCATTTTTTTGTCTTATAATTTAGTAACTAAATTAGTTACTTCTAATTAAAAACTTCTTATAAATATATAAAACCATTAAACTAAAAAGGAAATTAACTAAGAATGCTAAACTTATACGCAGGATTATAAAAAAGGGGATAGCTTAAGAAATTTAATATAAACAACTTATACCGTATAAACCAAAAATGAAAAAAGCATGATTGATTATAGTTATATCTCAGTAAATAAGAAAATAATATGCTATTAATTGCAAATAGCTACAAGTTTTAACAATTTGCAACCCGATAATTTAAATTAAAAATAAAAAGAAATTTAAAATATTAAAACAATTCAAACCTTTCAGTTGTAGTTTTTAGTTTTTTTGTAGTTAGTTAGTAACTACAAATTAACTAAAAACTAAAAACTACATACTACATTAGCAACCCTGGTAATATGGCCTGTGTACGGTTATATAATAATATTGAACCTAAAAATAATTCGATTTTATAATTAAAAAATTAATACGGTAGTAATTCGCTAACGTTATAAAGGATAAACGCCCGCGTAAAGTCGTAATATTCCGGTAATAATTCTTTTTAAAAAATTTCGGCTATTATCGTAATTAACTTACTGTTTAAATAATTTTCTTCGTTAATACGGCGTAATAATAACCGGATTAACGGTATTATCTTAAATAAAAATATTACGAAAAAATGCGATAAATATTAACGATGCCATTTTATCCGGCGGAAAGTCGTTAAATTTATATTACCGCGATTTTTAGCAGAAAGTCCGTAAGGGCTACCAACCTAATTAAGCGTATGAAATTAACTAAAATGTTTTATATTTTATAAAATGTTAGAAAATTAATTACGTGAAATAACCGTAATTTTATTAAGGCGTTATTAATATCATAGGTAAAGCTTAACCCGTATAGGGTTAAACAAAAGGTCTGCAAAACAAAGTTAATACGTAAAATTCCGGCCGTTTAATCGATATCGGGGTTATACTTACGGAATTAAAATAACCCGAAAATAATATGGAGATTATATAAAAATTAATGGAAAAATATGATTTCGTCCGTAATAAAGCTTATACGGAATTATATCGTATATGCAAAAGTAACGAAATCTGTTATTATACCGTCCGTTAACCGAAATTAACAGGACGAAAGAAAAAAGGAAAAAATAAAACAAAAAAAAATATTTCTACGCGCAAGTTATTATTAAGGAATTTTACGAATAAATAATCGTAATTTATTATCAATTACGTCGGTAATATATTATCGCCATTAAAATATATTTAAAAAAAAGATATATTAACATTTATAAAACCTATATATAAAGCGGATTCGTTATGGTTTTACTATTGTAATAAACGTCTTTAATTATAATTTATCCTCAAAGTTAATCTTTTCCCTACCTTGTAATATTATTATTTCGTTATTATAGCGTAATTACGTTATTAAGATTACCAGGCCGTAAACCCCGGTTAGGGTATGTGGGAAAAAATTTCCCCGTATTATATGCAAAGTTTTATTCTATACCGGCGTTACGGGGTTTTTTTTTTTTTAGTTTAACGGACCGCGGGCATCTTTTTTCTTAATTAATACGGTATCTAATTGCATAAATTCGGGATCCGCAGCCGTAAATGCGTTAAATTAACCTTACAATATTAATACGCTAAACGGTATGTTTTTCGTTATACGCTTACGGAAAATTCGGTTTATTATATTAATAAGTAAGTTATTATATAATTATTTATAAGTTTTATCGTTTTTAATATTTAAACGGTATATTTATAGTATAAAACCTTTCTATAATACCTTATTAACCTTTTATTATAAAGCGATAACGCGTAAGTCGAGTAACTGCCGGTTTTGATTAATTAACCGGATAGAATAATTAATAAAATCGGCAAAAACAGTCGAGTCTTGTTTTAAGGTTTAAAAATCCTTATAGGTTTATATTACTAGTGTACGTTAACGGTAATTTAAATTTAATTGAGAAATGATAAGATATCGCTAACATTACGCCAGCCGTATAATTATACCTTAATATTTAAGGGTTTCGTTACTATAATATATACCTTGTCGCGTATACGTAAGTAAGTATCATTTTAAAGCCGTTAAATAATGTACATAATACAATTTGCCGGTAATAGGTATACATTTCGGTTTATAACAAATTAAACCGTAGTAAAAATTACTAATTAATATATTCCTTTTACCGGGTTATCGGATTCCTGAAATGTTTTTAAAGTACCGGGGGCTTTGATTTATATAAACGTTAATCTTCCAACATATTAACAGTAGATTAAATTATTAATAAAATAAGGCCAAAAAAAGGTAAACGGTAATATTTTATAAGGCGTATAAATCCTATTACGTATAACTGTTAAAGCCAGGTTCCGCTAACCTTGTAAAATTATCGGTAAATGTTATTAATATAATACGAAAAATCGTACCTTATTATAATAACTACTTTACAACGGTTAAATATTTCTTTAATTAAACGTTTTTAATTATTAAATTTTATATTATAGCTAGTTAATTACGGAATTAATAAATTTTATATACTAATTAATACGCCTGTTATAACGATTATTATGTATGGGTAATAAGTTACAGTACAAATATTATTCGTTTGTAAAATGTTAATCAGCTTTTTTAAAAATAATAAAAATATCCCCCCAAAAATTCTGAGGCTATTCGTTAAACTCGACAAATTTCCCTAACGGTGCAAAAATCGTATATAAAGCGTACCACAACAACAATTAAACGATGGAATTTTAAGAAAAATTTTAGGAATTAATAAATCGTAAAAGCAGCGTTACGCCGTTACTTTATACGTATTTAAACGTTAAAATATTGGTACCCGTAATACCTTCTGGCGTGAAAATGTCTAAGGAAATCATGGCAAGATAACAACGTATCAACAGCAAACTTAAGACGATTCGAAGAAATATCCGAGGCGAGGCGAAATCTAGCTGCCGTAAAGATTTATTTTAAAGGTGCAACGAATTGTTACGGCGCTAAACGTTTCTTGGCTTCAATAAAATATCTTAATATTATACAAAAACAAAAAGGATATTATCTAAAAGGCACGAAGTACCTTCGCAGGGTTGTGGTTGTAGTCTGTAGTTATTAGTCATTTTTTAGTGACTAACTACTGTAGTTTTAGTCAGGTTGCTAACTAACTACAGACTACATGTAGTTAATCAGTTAGTTACTAAAAAATGACTAATGACTGAAAGTTTTTTTTACTAAATTTTTATAACTTTATTGTTTTTGTTGTTTTAAGCTAATCATAGATTTTTTTAAAAAATATCTTAATATATTATTAGTAATCTTAACGTTATTTTACACTCATACAACATTTTATTCCCCATTTAGACTAGCGGTTATTTATAACGTTATGAAATTTTGATTTTGTAAAATAATTGCCTCTTGCTTATAAGTTTGTTTTTTAAATTTATCGTTTTTTGGGTTTTTTAATTTACCTGTTGCTTTTAATATTTTAGCGTTATTATGCGCTTGATATATATTTTAAATGTTTTTGGCCCGGGAATTTATTAATTATAACGTTTAAGTTTTTAAAAAATAACTAGTTCTACGTTATAACTCTATTTAAATAATTTTATAGGTTTAAATATATTATAGAATATAATTAACTTAGAATTTGCTAAACGGAAAATGCTTTTTTAGCCCTATATAAATAGGGACTTTGTATATATAGGCGTTGTGTTAGCTAAGCGGAGCCGCATTATTAGTGCCGTAACAATCGCTTAACGTTTTTGTAACTTTTTTTACAAATACGCGCATTATATGCGGGTTTACCGTAAACGCCATACTTCTGTTCTTTAGCTTTAATCATGTTGCGACGACTATTTTAACAGTTATAGGTTACACTTTTTCGTTACCTATTTTCTTTTCGGCTAAAACAGCTTATCTCTTTTATATAATAAATGGTTTTTTTTAAAAAAAACCGCTTGTTTTTAATCCTTCGAGTTTTGTTTAAAATGTGGTTAATTTCGCGAAATAAAGCGGTTTTTTGTTTAAAAAAAGTAACTTTATACCAAAATATTAGCTAATTTTTAGTTATAAGATTAACAGATTTAACGATTCTTATCGGCCAATTACCCTAATAATTTTAATCTTTTTTTATAAATAACGTCCTTATTTCATTGCTTGTTAAAAACTTTTAAAAGTTTTTACCGGCGGAGGGTAACAGGGAAATGGTTGCCGCAAATATAATCAGAAAAGTCTTAAGCTTAAAACAATTATATTAAGATTAAACAAAACGAAATTAACTTTCGTAAATCCGGATTTAATATTATCGAACGTTATAGTAAATTTAAACGTATTATAAAAGTTACTAGGAAATGTGTTCAAGCGATATAAGTATAATAACGTCATAATAAGCTTTCGATATATAACAAATAAATACGTTTAAAAAACATACGTTAAAAGGTTAAAACCTGTGCAAAAATACGCGGGGATATAAAGGGTAAAATAATATTATAATTAAATTAAAATTTTTCAAAATGTATGCAATAATAACTTTCGTAAAAATTAAAATTAAGGAAAGGTTGTAATCTTCTCATATATATTCGAGTATGTTAATTAAGTTATCACATTTATTTTACATTTAATTTGTTTATTATTTAAATATTATTGCTTCATGCGATGTTTTAATCCGTTATTCAAAATAACTTAATGCAGAATTATGTATTAAGGTATATTTTTTTAATAAAAATAAATAACGGTATAACTTAGCTTAAAAATATTAATTTAAATAATTGTAGCTTGTTTTTTATTTCTTCGTTAAGCTTTTTTAGGTTTTTTATGTTTTGAGTATTAATAATTACTATGTCCGTTATTATTAAAAACTTTCTTAAAAATCCGGTTCCGTCGAAATATAAATATTCTTTTTATAATACCGTCTTTTGCTATCATAACCCGAATAAGCTCGAACTATTTACGAAACATTTTGGGATTTTCGCATAATACCCGTTAATAATCGGCATTCCGTTTTAAATGGGTTTGGAATTTTTTTTACCGTTTAATAAATTTCGCTACTTGATTAATTCCGACGCGTTTTATAACGTCTTAGATAAGTAATACATTCCCTATATTTTTAACGTATTAAAACCAGATACGGAATATTCAGATACTTAAGTTAAGAATTTAGACGATAATTGTTTTTTTTTAAATGAATGTTAATTTTTACGAAGAGGGAGTAATATTAATTCGGGCGTATTTACCGTCAAAACGGTAGTCTGACGTAAAAAGTAAGACCTTATAAATAGAATTAACGTACTATAGAAGCGAGCTGGCCAGGGTTGATATTGTATAGTCTGTAGTTTTAGTCAAGCTACTGACTAACTACAAGATCAATAAACAAATCCGTAATTAAATTTGAAAAAACAATAAAAATAAAAGAAATTAATTTTTTACAGAGGTTTAAAATAACCCATTATTTAAATTTAAAGTAAAAGATTTATATATATAAATAAAGAAAATAACAATTTAGTGACTAATAGTCACTACAAGATTAACTACATGTAGTTAGTTTTAGTCAGGGCCCTGACTAACTACAAACTACACGTTTTAGTCTATAGTCTAACTATTAGTAACTAATTATCAACCGTGGAGCTGGCTGATTATTGACAACCCGCGATAGCAAAGTTAAATAAATTAATTATAACGCAATAAATTAAATTAAACTAATCGGATTTTTCGTTGCTAAACGCCTTTGTATCCTTTTGATGAGTACGCGTATTATTTTTGAGTTTATCGTAGATGTTATACTTTCGTTTTTTAATATCTAGGGTTGTGAATTGGTGACTAATAGTCAGACTACAGACTACGCCTTGTAGTCATTAGTTAGTCACTATAAGATAACTAATGACTACAGTATTTTTATTTTATTTTTATTTATTTTATTTTATTTTCCAATTCATTATTAAAGTTTTAATAAACATCGTAACTGCACAAAAACTTAAAGAATTCGAATAAATTAAAAGAAAATTAAAAATTATTGTTATATACAGGGTTGTGATTGTAGTTTGTAGTTTTTAGTTTTTTGTAGTTACTAACTAACTACTATAGTTTTAGTTAGGTTATTAATTAACTAATGTAGTTTTAATTATGTTATTAACTAACTACAAACTATATATAGTTAGTTAGTTAGTAACTACAAAAAAACTAAACATTACAGTTATTTATATTAAAATTTTAATTTTTTTAAAAATGCTTTTAACAAATAATGCTATGTTATATCATAGATATTATGAAAATACATTTCATTTAGTTTTCTATCTGCATTATTCAATTAAATTGTTATTTATAGCATTTGTTATTCAGTAAAGTATTATATAGTTAATTATTATTTCTTTAATTAGTATTTATTAAAAAACCAATAATTTATGTCGTAATAAACAGGGTTGTGATTGTACTTTGTAGTTTTTAGTTTTTTTTGTAGTTACTAACTAACTAACTACATCTAGTTTGTAGGGAGTTAGTAACTACAACAAAACTAGAAACTACAATTCGTTATATTAAAAGAATTTAATGCTTTTTAAAACATTTTTAAATAATAATGTTCTGTTATATTGTAAATTATCTCAAGATATATTTATTTTAACTTTATATTCATATTATTTAAATATGATGTTATTTATTATAATCACTAGTCCAAGTCGTATCAACTATATTTATCTCATATAATATAGGCTTTTTTATTTTTTATTTTTGTAAACTACTGACCACTTTTATATCTTATTTTATTCTTCCGTTTCTTCGGCCTCCATATTTTCTTTATACTACGTTTCCAACGTTTTTATATCCTTAATATTCCAACTTTTCAATAAAGTTAACTGTTTAACCGTTTCGGGTTGTATTCGATTTCTGTTTTTAGTAATAATATTACTAGAAATGGGAACAACCCTTTTAATCGAAGCTAAAATGGCGGCAATGGCTAAATATCTTCTAGCCATAATAGCTAATATAGGAAAACGGGGTTAATTAGTTTTCCACCATAACAAAACATCTATTTAGTTTAGTTAATTTTTTAAACTTAGTTAAATTAAATAAAATTTTTTAACTTACCCCACGGGGAAATTGTCCTTCGTTTAAATACTTATTTAATTCTTCGTCTAGCTGGGACTGGGACTAAATATATATATTATCGCCAGGGTTATCTTCGGATTCCGTGAACGATAAAGGTATTAAATTACCTTCTTTTTCGCTTTTAACGCTATTATAAATATTAATTCTTTAATCCGAATTTAACTATATGTAACAGTAAACTTACTAGTTAAATTGTCCCCGGAATAAACCGATAATATTTTCTTTTATACTTAAATAATAATTTAATAATCCTGGACCTTAAAAATAGCTATTTTTATGTATTGGGTTTGAAATAAACCCAAATAAATAGGGTCGATATTTTTTAATCGATTCTTTGTTTAGAATTTTTTTTAAAAAATATTTGTTTAATTTAATACAGCCATTATTAATAGCTGTAATTAACCTTTGAATAATTGGGGCCTGTTATATGTTAATTTTATTTTTTAATAAAAGTTTCGTAACTTACAATTAAATCTTCCTCGTTTAATTAATCTCGATATTCGCGTCTTAACGCAATAAAGATTTTCTAAATTGGATATATAAATAAAATACCTAATTTAAATTGTTAACAAATATACTGTATAAATAAAAAACTGTATATAAAATAAAATGTTTTACCGGATCTTGGGATAAAATTATATATGCTTCGCCTTGTAAATAAACTATTATTTTAACGAAAATTTCGAATATTCGTAGTAACTCTTATAGGTTATACCAATACAGGTTACTCGGGTAAATCCGTTTAAATTCGTTATCTTAAGTATTTTGATATATATAATTCAAAGGTTCTTTTAATTCAAGAAACACTTTAATCATATTGTACGTCGAATTCCAACGGCTCGCATTATCTGAAACAGAAAGTAATATATATATATGTGTGTGTGTGTGTATGTATATGTATTTGAAGTGATATAACTTACCTAAAGGTATAATTTTTTTTGGTAATTTTCTGTTAATAAATCTTGGTTTTTTGCTTTGTTAATTCCTTTAAGGAATTCTCGACAAATATCAATCGTATACTTTGTTAAAATTGCAATTCGTCGAACGCAGTTACTTAAATCTAATTTAAATTTTTTAATTAAAATCATAAATCAAATAAATTAATGTATAACTTGCTTTTTTAGATTTTCATTTTCTTCTGCGAATTCTTTGTTATTTTGTAACCCGGGAATTTGAATATTTACATAATTCGAAAAGAAATCGTTAACTTCGTTATTCGATATATATTCTTTTAATATATCGTTAACAATAATATTAATAATATGCGCAATACAACGCATATTATTAATAAATTCTTTTTCGTATTGTTGTAAATAAACGGTTTAAAATCGATCGATAAAAGCGTCGTTATTTCGGGCATTATCGCGAGTTATACTGTATTTTTATTCACAAAAATCTTTAAATTCAGAAATCGTTTAAAAATAACTAACCTAAAAATATTATCGATGGTTAAAACTGGATAATCCTTTAATATAAGTTCGAATTTGTCGAATATATCAATAGCTGTATGGTAAGTTTAAAAATCTTCAAATCCGATTAATTTATAATTTAAACCAAATTCTGAATCGATTAAGGAAATAATAACGCCCATAAATAGGGTATTCGAATTCGAAATCCAAATATCAAAAACAATCGAAAACTTTCCTAAAGTATTTAAATTTAGTTATAATTGGGTGTTAAAAGTTGTTAATACCTTTTTATATGTCGTTTCGAGTATAACTTTAATTTTCCATCGATTAATAACCGGGGAATCCCTAAATTAATTAATTAATTAATATGTTTAATAAAAAGCATGATAAATGATAAAAGAATCTACTTACGGGTTATAATATTTTAATAAATCCTGGAACGAAAACGAATTTAAATTATTAAACGATAGGTTATTATCAATAGCAAAAGTTAAAATTTTGTTATAAACTTCGTCTTCCTTAAATATAATATCGTTAATTATCGTATTATTCCGAGGTGTTTTCCGGGTTGTTAAATCGAAAAAAGAGAAACTAGGTACCGAAGTAATTTCGTTTTCGGATGAGAACTAGTTGAAATTAAAAATAAATAAATAAAAATGCATAAATATAGCTTACTTTTTTTCCTTTAAGTTTCGCTTTTTTTATTATAAGGAATTATTGGATATTTAGCAACGTAATGGCGTTAAAAATTAAAAGCTTGAAAACGTTTAACGTTAATTGTTAACTTATAATTGCAATTAAAATTTCAAGTTACGTTAAATAAATAATCATTTAAATTAACAATTTAAGCAAGTAATGTAACTTACGAAGTATAGGAAATAATCATTTTTCGAGGTTTATTCGATTCGATATGTAATAAAATTCGTGTAAATAATCCGTTTTTAAATATATAAATTGACGATTCGTTATCGGGGTCTAATTTAAAGTCAAGTTTATTTTCGTTATCGATATGATTCGAACTTATATCAGAAATTTCAGAAGTTGAAATAATATCGTCAGAAATAAAAAAATCGTTTCAGAAAAATCAGAAGTCATTTTCGATAAAGCGTTAATAATAACTTAAAATAATACAAGGGGGGAATAAAGTTGTAGTTGATATAGTTATATAATTGCGTAGTTAAATCAAAAAAAGATCAATATAAAATAATGGGGTTCTTGTTTATTTTATGAAAGTAATTGCTTAATAATAACAAAAAGACTTAGTGTAAATTTATAATACCAATAGGATAATTATTAATTTATAATCGTTAATTTGTATTATAAATTATGCAATTATTGTTTTATAATCGTTAATTCATACTATTTGATTTGCAATTAACTAATACCTTAATACGAAAACGGACGTTTTAAAAAAGATAAAAAGACCGAATCCTTCGTATGAAACTTTTTTTTTCTTCGTTATCATCCCATTATATTCAACTATTAATTACGGATTTAAAAGTTAAAGTTAAAAAAGTATAACTTTAAAAGCAGTATTAGCTTTAAAGGTTGTATTTTTAATTTAATGCTTTAAAATCGTTTTAATGCATTGTTATAATTAGTTTGTCATTTATATTAAATTTTTTAACGTCTTTTTTTAACGCTTATGGATATACCATCCTTTATTTAAGCTAAAGAATATCAACAATAATAATATTCTTATTATTTGATTCGATATACCAATATATCGAAAACAATATAACGTACCACACAAGCTCACGGGATGTTTTTGGCACCTCGCAACAACCAATCCAAATAACTCAACCACAACAGATCCAATTGATTCAATCGACGGTATTCTTTTTCGCTGACTATATCTACAGCTTTTAAACCAGTGCACGCATTATATCAAGGCTTGTTGCGGACGTATATTACCATTTCTTCCTGCCAACCGTATGCGGCCAACTAGCTCCCAACCCGTTCAAGCTAATATTGCCCTTATTTCGAAAGTATTAAAGTCGACCGACAAAAATACGATTACCGACCGAATTCCCGACCCGTATACGTAAGCGTTTTTTTGTGCGGCTTTAATACGTGGAAGATATTCGCAAAATGGGAGGTTATAGGGCTTGTTGGAAAACGCGTTGCAAGGCTGCGGGGCAAGGCTGTAGGGCTTCTTAGGGCGCGTTGGGGGGCCCGTCGGGGGGCCCGGCGGGGGGCGCGTCGCGGTATTATAGGACTTGTCGGAGCAACAATTTGACCCTACGTATTAAGACAAAGAATTCCAATTAATAAGAATACTTTATACATGACGAACAAGCTTTTTTAACCGCTAATAAAGGCATCCCGTGAGCTTGTGTGGTACGTTATATGTAAGTTTCTTTTTTATTTTTAAATATTTTGGTTTTATTAAACTTTAGCAGAGTATATTTATATAATATATCGTTAAAAAATACGATTTTAAATTATATTTTTATTCTTAATAAGTATATATTTAAAGAATTAAATCGGAAAGGGTTATTTTAATCGATTATACAAATCGCATATTTAATATTTAAGTAATAAAGGTACGATAATTGTTGTTTCATATATATGTATATATAAATAGGTTATTAACATTTAGTTAAAGAACAGAAAACAAATACGAAAACGAAAATAAAAAGAGGAAACAGAAAAATTTAGGAATAAAAAGAATGTCAAAAAGATAATAAACTAAAAATTAAATTTTTATATTTAGAAAACGGATTTTAATATTTATACATATATATAATTTATAAAAGCAGTATTAACGTGCGTTAGGCGAATTTTTTCGTTAAAGAAAGTTAAACTACGCGTTATTTAGTTATAGTTTTATTAATTTATTTATTTATTTATTTATTTATTTATTTATTTATTTATTTATTTATTTATTTATTTATTTATTTATTTATTTATTTATTTATTTGTTTTTTGTTTTTTCTACATTTTTCAAAATTTAGTAAAAAAAAGTGTAGTTTTTAGTTTTTTTGTAGTTACTAACTACAGTAGTTTTATTCAGGCCACTAATTAACTACAGTAGTTTGTAGAAGTTGTAGTTTGTAGTTAAACTATTAGTAACTATATCACAACCCTGGTAATAAATGTATTTATCCTATATAATATGGGGTTTTTTTTAAAGTAATTAACAACTTTTATATCTTATTTTATTCTTCCGTTTTTTCCGCCTTTATATTTTCTTTATACTGCGTTTCCAACGTTTATATATCGATAATATTCCAATATTGTAGTAAAGTTAATTTAACTATTTTAGGTTATATTCGACTTTTGTTTTTAGTAATAATATTAATAGAAATGGAAAAAACCCCTTTCAATCGATGCTAAAGTAGCGGCAATGGTTAAATATTTTTTTAGCCATAATAGCTAAAATAAGGAAACGAAAGCGATGCGTTTTCCACCATAATAAAACGTCTGTTTATTTAAGTTAAATTTTTAAATTTAATGAAATTAAATATATTTTTTAACTTACCCTCCGGGGAAATTGGTCTTCGTTTAGATACCAATTTGATTTTTCGTTAAATTAAGATTGGGATTAAATATATATATTATCGTGAGGGTAATTTTCGGATTTGGTAGACGATAAAAGCATCAAATTGCCTTTTTTCACCTTTAACCCTATTAAAAATGTTAATTATTTAATCCGAATTTAATAATATATAGCAGTAAAGTCACTGGTTAAATCCTTCCCGGAATAAAACAAGAACATTTTTATTTATTCGAATAATAATTTAATAATCCTGGATCCCGGAAATAATGAATTTTATATATTGGATTTAAAATAATACCAAATAAATAAAGTTAATATTTTGAATCGTTTTTTTGTTTCGCTTTTTGGAAAATATTTGTTTAACTTAATACAACCATTATTAATGGCTGTAATTAAAAGTTAAATAATTAGGGCCTATTATATGTTAATTTATTTCTTATTAAAAGCTTCGTAATTTATATTTAAATTTTTCTCGTTTAATAAATTCCGATATTCGCGTTTTAATGTAATAGGTTTCTCCAGATTTGATATACAAATAAAATGCCTAATTTAAATTGTTAATATATATACTGTATAAATAAGTAAATTTATATATGTTTCGGCTTCTAAATACACTATTGGTTTAACGAAAATTTCGAATATTCGTAATAAGTTTGTAGGTTATACTAATCTAAGTTATTCGGGTAAATCTGTTTAAATTCGTTGTGTTGGGTATTTTGATATATATAATTTAAAGGTTCTTTTAATTTAAAAACCATTTTATTGTACGTCGAATTTTATGTGGTGTATTATTTATGAAATGAACAAATAAATGTATATATATAAGTATGAAAAGTGATATAGTTTAACTAAGGGTACGATTTCTTTTTTCGCGTAATTTTCTGTTCATAAACCTTCGTTTTTTGCTTTGTTAATTCCTTTAGGAAATTCTCGATGACTATTGGTCGTATAATCTGTTAAAACTGCGATTCGCCGAACTCGGTTAATTAAATCTAATACAAAACTGTTAATTAAATTTAAAAGCGAAATAAATAAATACAAAACTTACTTTTTTGATTTGCAATTTTTTTTTCTTTTTTTTCTTTTTTTTTTGCGAATTTTTCATTATTTCGTAACCCAGGAATTTAAATATTTACGTAATTCGAAAGGAAATCGTTCACTTCGGTATTTGATATATATATTTTTTAATATGTCGTTAATAATAATATTAATAATTTGCGCAATGGAACGCATATCATTAATAAATTATTTTTCGTATTGTTGTAAATAACCGGTTTGAAATCGGTCGATAAAAGTGTGGTTAATACGGGCATTACCGTGAGTTATACTGCTTGTTTTATTAATACAAATTTTTAAAATAAAAGACTTCTTAAAAATAATTAACCTGAAAATATTATCTATTGTTAAAATGGGATAATCTTTTAATATAAGTTCGAATTGGTCGAATATATTAAGAGCTGTATCGTAGGTTTGCAAAATTTTAAATACAATTAAGTTATAAATTAACTTAAATTAGGAATCAATAAAGTAAATAAGAACGCCCATATATAGGGTGTTCGAATTCGGAGCCCGAATATCGATAATAATCGAAAATAATCGAGAATTTCCCTAAAGTATTGGAATTTAGTTGTAATTGGCTGTTAAAAGTTGTTAATGCCTTTTTGAATGTTGTTTTAAGTGTAACTTTAATTTTCTATCGATTAATAATAGGGGAATTCCTATTTTAAATGGAGTATTTATTTTATATACTTAATATAAAGTACGTTAAATTGTGGAAAGGGTTAACTTACGGGTTATAATATTTTAATAAATCTTCGAAGGAAACCGAATTTAAAATATTAAACGATAAGTTATTATTAATGATAAAGATTAAAATTCTGTTATAAGCTTCGTCTTTTTTAAAAGTATTATCGTTAATTATAGTGTTATTTCGAGGTCTTTTTTGGGTTGTTAAATTAAAAAATGAAAAACTAGGGTTTGAAATAATTTGGTTTTTTAATAAGTTATTTTTAGTACTTACTTAAAAATGATTTGAAATTAAATTAATATCCTAGTATAACATACTTTTTTCTTTTCCTGCTTCGCTTTGTTCGTTATAAGTAATTGTCGGATGTTTAGAAGCGTAGTGGTGTCAAAAATTGGAAGATTCAAAACGTTTAACGTTAATTGTTGATTTATAATTTTAACTAAAGCTTATGTTAAATAACATACGTAATAAATTTTTAACTTACGAGGTATAGGAAATAATTATTATTCGAGGTTTATTCGATCCAATAGGTACTAAAGTTCCCGTAAATAACCCGTTTTGAAATATATATATTGAGGATTCGGTATTCGGGTTTATTTTAAAATCAGGTTTATTTTCGTTATCGATTTTAGTTGAAGATATATTGGAAATTTCAGAAGTGGAAATAATATCGTTAGAAATGAAAAAATTGTTATCAGAAAAATCAGGAGTCATTTTTCATAAAACGTTCATAATAACGTAAAATTATGTAAGGTACCAATAAAATTGTTATTGATAATGTTATATAATTACTAGTTAAATAAAGAAAAGGTTACACAAAGATAATGGGGTATTTGCTTATTTTATAAAAGTAATTACTTAATAATAATAATAAAAAGACTTACTATGGATTTAAAACAAAAGTGGTGTATGTATTAATTTATAATCGGTTAGTTTGGAATATAAAGTATATAATAATTGATTTATAATAATTGATAAGTAATAAAAGTTATGTAATAATCGATTCGTAATCGTTAATTTATAATAAAGGGTAAAGAATAAATAATTTATAATCATTGTTTTATAATTAAAGTTATATAATTCTAGATTTGTAAGCGTTAATTTCTAATAAATAGTAAATAATAACGTACCATACATATAAGCGCAACATATATATAAACGTAACACGTTTTTAACATATTTTAATTACCTATTTTCAATTATTTATTTCTTAACGTTAGTATTTTAGAACCTTTTATAAAAAAGCGAAAATAAATTTAGTTACTTAAGTTAAAAAACGAAACCCGAAACTTAATTATAAAAATTTGGGTTTATTTATAAAGTGTTATTTTTTATTTTAACATACCGTTTTAACGGTAAAGGCGTCCGAACCGATATTATCTTTTTTTTGCAAAAATTAACGCCGACCGAAAAAAAGTCGATCGTTAACCGTATCCTCGATTTAGATACGCGAACGTTTCTTATCCGGCGTTAGTATGTTAAAAATATGGCGAATTTGTTATTCGCGTAACGCGTTACGTAACGGGTCGGGATTCATTAAATAATTAATTTTGTTAAACGGTAAAAAAAATTCAAAACGCGTTTAAATCAAAAAATCGATTATTAAAAGGTATTATGCGAAAATCCAGAAATATTTCATAAGTAATTTAAATTCGTTTAAGTTATTATCGCAAAATACGGTATTATAAAAAAAGATATTTACAATTTCGACAAAATTTAATTTTTAATAAGGTTTTTATAATAACGGGTTTGCTAATTATTAATACCGGAAAACGTAAAAAATTTAAATAAACTTAATAAAAAATATTAAATAAGTTATAATTATTTAAGTTATTAATTTTTAAAATTAACTTATTTATTATTATAACGGAGAAAAATTATGTTAAATTGTAGTTTCGTAATGACTTACCGTTAATAACCGATTAAAAAAATATAATAATAATAATAATTAAATAACGAACGAATTAAATATAAAATAGGTTTAATATTTCGATTAATATATTCGAACGCGTACCAAAAAATCGAACCGTTTTTTTATTTTTAACGATTACGAAAATTATTATTCGATAAAATTCGAAAAATATTACGTTAATTGTAATATTATTATATTTTATATGCCCGCGTATTTTTCGTATAAATTTTAACTCTTTAACGTATTTTGGTTTTTTTAAAACGCGTTTAAAGTTATTATAACGTCCGATACTATCAAATCCGGATTCGCCGTAATTAATTTCGTTTTATTCGATTTTAATACCCTTTTTTCCATTTTCGAATTTCCTTTAATTATGCTTACGTTAACTATTTTCCCGTTCACTTCCGCCGGTTTTATTTCCCCGTTTGCAAAACCTTTAAAAATATTTAAAAAGTAAAAAAATAAGGACGTTATTCGTAAAAGTTTTTAAAAATTATTAAACTAATTTACCGATAAAAATTATTAAATTAGTTAAGTGTTAGTTAGAAAACTAACTAATATTTTGGCATAAAGTTACTTTTTTAAATAAAAAGCCGTTTAATTGGGCGAAATTAATTATATTTTAACTAAACGTTGAAAGATTAAAAACAAACGTTTTTAAAAAAAGGATATATATTATATAAAAAGGATAAGCTTTTTTAGTTAAAAAAGAAAAAGATGGTGGTAAAATGTAGTTAATAACGGTTAAAAATAATTATCGCAAAAGGGTTAAAACGAAGGAACGGAAATATGCCGTTTGCGGCAAACCCGGACATAATGCGCGTACTTATAAAAAAACTGTAAATACGTTTAGCGAAAAAGAATCCGATTAGTTTAAATTAATGCGATATGTTGTTATTAAGTTATTTGGATTAATTGTTACGAGTGCCAAAAAGTGTTACGCTTATATGTGTGTTGCGCTTATATGTGTGGTACGTTAATTAATGTGTAATCTTTATTTTATAATAAAAGTTACATAATTATGAATTTGTAATCGCTAATTTGTAATAGAAATTATGTAACTCTTGATTTGCAATTAATTAATACACCTTAACACGAAAACGGAAGTTTTAAAAAAGATAAAAAGGACCGAATTCTTCGTATGAAAGTTGTTTTTCTTCTCGTTATCATCCCATTATACTTAACTATTAATTACGTCTTTAAAAATTAAAAGCTTAATTTAAAAGCAGCATTAGCTTTGAAGGTTGTATTTTTAATTTAAAGCTTTAAAATCGTTTTAAACAATAATTACTAGCTAACTTTCTTAACTTGCTAAAAAGTTTATTTTGCTTTAAATATCCATTAAAACTTTTTTTATTTCCGAAAAAATTTCGTTATGAATATTACTATCCGGTTACAAGTTTTAATAAACCTTCGATAATAATTAACGAATCCCCAAAAAGTTTATACTTCTTTAACCGTAATAAACGCGACCTAAACTTGTACTATTACGATTTTCTTAAAATCTATTTTGATGTATTCGGAAATAAAAATATAATTTAAGTATTTAACTTTTTATATATAAAACTAGCTTTTCTTTAGGTTAATTAATAAATTTACGTTTTATAAAGTTTATAATACTTTATAAACGTATTCCCTACATAACTTCTGTATGAAACAAAATAATATCGTCAAAATAACATTGCATAAAAACGTCAAAATATCCCTTATAAACATAATAAACCATCCACTAAAAAGTTGTAAATATATTAATAAATGTTATAAAACTAATAAGTTTCTCGTATAAACCGTATTTGATTTTAAAAATTATTTTCCATTCGTATTTTTCTTAATATGGCTAAAGTTATATTTATTCTTTAAACCACAAACGGTAAATTGTATAATTCCGTAAAAATGATTTTTATATTATTATTTAAAGGTAATAACATCCGATTATTGATAATAATATTTTTAAACTATTGGTAATCCATAGGTAATTATAATTTTCCGTTTTTTTAAGTATAAGAAATATAAAATATTCTTCCAATGATTTCGAAAATCGAATCCATTTTTTTAATAATGGATTTTCTAGATAATCTTTAAATGCGTATAACTTTATTTCGTTAAAGTTATAAATCAGGTAAAACCTAATCGAAGCTCCGTTTTTAAAAATAATTTTGTAACCCTATTCGTTATATTCGAATATTTTTCTTTCAAGCTTTTTCGAAAAAGGCGTTTATATTTATAATATTATAATCGCATACTAATTAAGTTGTTTAACATTTCGGGCTGCGGTTTTACTAAATTATTATTTAATTCCTGGAATTTTGCTTTAATAATAATAAAAATCTATCGTATTTTTTTATAATACCCGTTTTATTTTTTATATCTTGTTTCTTTAAGTTATAAAGTTTTATCGTATTTTCATGCCGGCATTTATCGTTATCTTCGATTAAATAGTAAAACCTTTATACTTTTTCTTTATACTTATTATTATGTTATAAAACGAACTTTAGCTAACTAATTTCGTAATCGATTAAAAGGTTATATTAACGTAACTATACTTTTCTTAAAATTATATTATAATTCCCTATCGGAATAATATCAAAATTAATTATTATCGCTTTTCTTAAATCAATAATGTCGAAATAATTAATCTCGCGTATAATTTTTCCATTATCGTAAAAAGAGTTAACCTTCAGTAATTTCCGCGACGTAAGGGTTTTTCTTAAGTTTCTATAATAATCTAAATTCGTTAACTACCTCCGGGGTAATATAATTTTTGTTTCCAAAGCTTCGTTGTCTACTATAACGGTATCTTAATATATCTTTATCCGTATTTTTAAAATGATATCGTCGTTATTATCCTTTATCGTTATTAAACGCTTATTTAAAACTTTATTTTTTAACTTTTTTAGGTTTTGCCAGCTTACGATTTTTTAAAAATAATTTTTCGTTTTTAGATTTAGTTAAAGCTGTCGAATCTGCTCACCTCTTTAATTATTCTCTTGCTGCAACTGCTTAATAACTAACTATTATTATTTTAATTAACTTCTTAATTTAGTAATACGTTTTATATAATGTTTTTCCTGGGCCTTTATATCCAGTATTTCGTCGGCGTATTATCGTAATTCCTAATTTTACCGAATAATGGATTTTCCCATAATTCGAAAAGAATCTTATGTGGTAGTATTATTTCCATAATCTTAAGTAAATTACTAAAGGTTTTGCTATATCCTTTTTCTTTCTTATGCATTAATAATAATTGTTAATTGAAAATGCAAATCTATAATTAACTGTTATCTAATTATATTCAATTCCTTTTAAACTTTCTTTTCCTATTAACGGTGTTTATAGATTTTATAAAAACCCCAAAAATTTCTTTTAGGAGATTTTTTGGCCAGTTTTCCCTTACTACGATTTCGTTTACTTCTTCCCTGCTCTTTTTTCCGCATAAATAATTATATTATCGTTAAATTTTCGAGTCGTTTTTTTTGTTATCTAGTATAATTGATTCCTTATCTTTATATACGCAAAAAGCGTTTGGCGATATACTTCTTATCTTTTTCATAAATTAAGTATTATAGCTTTATAGCTATTATTATAAGGCCTTTCATTGTTTTCGTTATTTCCGTACTCCGGCTTTAAATAAATTTTTAGGTTTTCTTTTTGGTTGTATTTCTGCGTATAAAAATTTGAGAAATTTCTCTGCTTGTCGTATTTTAACGAAAATCCTTCCGTTTTACCTATTTTAAGGTTATCCCGTAGGTACTGGAGTTTATGATTTATCTTGCCGGGGTTTTCGAGGTTTTTTGCATTAAGGTATTTTATAACCTATTTTGACTTAAGTCCAATATTTAATATAACGCGCATTTCGTTATTAAATAATTCCAATTTCCCTAAGCCCAGGTTCCGTTTAATAAGATATATTGCTTTTCCGGAAGGTACTGGTATTTCCCGAATATCTGGGCTTTTTATTACACCGGGTATTAATTTTTAGGATAAATCATCCGCCTCGTTTCTAATATCGTTTATATTGGCAATTGTCGATTCTTACAGCCTCTACGATATATTTATCGAACGTAATAAGTCGTAAAAATTTATTAATTTAATTTTTAACATTACTCTTTAATCTTTTATAAAGTATATCGATTAGGTTATCTTTTTTATCGTTAATCCATTCTATTTTGGCCATAAGATTTCTAAATGTTATAATGTATTTTAATGCTGATTTTTTCTATCGGAATTTCAGGATTTTTTATGCCGCGGTACGTTCTTCGTCTGGGTTTTCGAAATTAACCCTAAGTTTGTTTTTAAAGTTAGTATAAACCGAGAAAAGTTCGCTAATGTTTTGCTTTTAATTATGCTTAACGTTTTCTAAGTAATCCCTAAAAATAAGTTCGAACCAGTCCAATACATTTCCGGTAAGAATAGCTAATACGGCAAGGATTTGGTCCGCGGGATTACTAAGCATTTGAAAATGTAGGTATAAGCGTACTTAAGTAACAAAGTTTTAAATATTTTCCTTTTTATCATATGGTTCCGGTTTTTTTAACTTTAATAGTTGCTATATTGGTTTAGATATTAATGGCTTGAAGTTAGGCTGATAAGTATTTAATCTATATTTTTAAGGCCTAATTCTTAGTCTAAAGTTATTAAACAGTCGTATTATAAATATTACCTAATATCTTAACGGAAGGTATCATTTAAAGCTTAACGATATTACTAAATAAAAACTTACAACGTATAACGGTTAAACTAATTAACTAATTATTAAACCTAAACGTACGGATTTATGTTGGTAAAAGTATCGTATCGTTTAAATAAGAAAAGAATAACTTAAGTACGTTTCGTAATACCAAAAGCGTTTTAAGTAACGAAGTTGTATTGCAAGTTATCACTATCTAATTATGGATTCTAACTAATATATATATTCTAGTTTTGGCTTAAAATGCTTAACTAATTTAAGCCTTTAAACCTTTTAAGCACCTTAAGCCACTTCTTACTTAACTAGCTTAAAGCGCTAAGCTTCTTAAATCCCTTAAGCCGGTTACGTAATATCTTAACTTGGATCAAAGTTGGCTTTTTTAACGCTCCAACCGTTTGAAAAGGCCCAGACCGTTAGGTCATAACCGAAATACATCGTATAATGATTTTCGTATATTTGGCTTAACTTGGAAAATATGGCTTAAACTTAACAATACTTTGCATACATATATAAAAAAGTTTTAACTCGGAAAAAACGCGATTAAAATCGAATACAATACATCCTGCTTTTATAACTCCGGATTTGATATTATTAATTATTATAACAGTTTTAAACGTACAGCAAAAGCGGGCGATAAAATCTTTTTTAATAATGTAAGTAACGTAACGCCCAGGGTTGTGATTGTAGTTTGTAGTTTTAGTCAGGCTATTGACTAATTACAACCTAACTAAATAAATCCGTAATTAAATTAAAGAAAAAGTATAAAAATTAAAATGATTATGTGTTTAAAAACGTTGAAAATAACCTCTTTTTTAAAATCAAAATAATACATTTATATATACAAATAAAGAAAATAACGATTTAGTACCTAATAGTTACTACAAAACTAACTACATGTAGTTAGTTTTAGTCAGGCCACTAACTAACTACAAACTACAACTTGTAGTTTGTAGTTAAACTATTAGTAACTAAATTACGACCCTGGTAACGCCGTATAAAACCTTTAATATATAATAAATAAATACGTTTTAATATAAAAATTGAGATTCGTCGAAACGTCAAACTAAACAAAATTTTATATTAAATATAAGAATATAAGATTCTGCACGGTTTAAGTCAGAGTTCCCAGGTTAAGCTAAATATATAAAGATTATTATATGACACAATTCGTACGATAGATATTATACCTACTATCTTGGAATACGATAATTAATTAATAGTTTAAACGATTTAGGATGAATTATATACTACATAATCTCGTAAAGCCTTATGTTTTAATGCGTGGTTGCCGACAAGCTTTAACCTTGATAAATCTTATACCTACTAGCTTTACGGTTCGGCATGGTTATATAATATAACTTAAAGGAAGTTAAGCTTTACGCGGTAAACTTTAAGGCTAAACTTTAAGAGTAAACCTTAGGTACGTATAAAAGGTTTTACGAGTTTTCGCTACTTTCGATCGCTTTACGAATTTTAAGTGATTATTACTAAAATAGTTTAATATATTATGATATTCGTACGAGATACCAGTGGTTCGTCCCGGTGACCTTTTTGCGGATTAAATTATATTTAAAGTATTTTAACATTATAAAAACATTAAACATGTTAAACTTGTCGATATTTTGGCCGATTTTAAAATCTCTGTTACAAAATCGACCTTAGTTTATAATTTTCGGATACGACACAATTTTCGAAAATAACCACAAGCGAGTTTTAAAAAAATTTATGACGAAGAATACAAAAATTATAAAGATACTATTAAGAAATTTAAAAAGGCAAAGTATACGGGATTTAATATTCTGGAGGTGTAAATTTTGGAAAAATATAAATTGGAAGTAACTTCACCGCTTACTCCGAGTAGCGAAGACCTTTTAAAATACCGATACGAATCGACGTCGATAGGAGCTGCTGCGGAAGAGATGGGTAGCAAAACTTAGGAATTAAGATATTAATTTATCATTTTATCTAATTTTATTTATACGATTACGTTTCCTTGAAGCGTAATGAACTATAATCATATTAATAATTTTATTATAATTTTCGTAACGGTTAGAAACTGAAAAAATGTTTCGAACTTTTAATGCGTATTTTAATATAGTTATCAAAATAAATAAATTATTTTTACTGTGATATCTTTATTATTCAACCATTTTCGTTTATGATAATCTTTTAACTAAGTAAAAATAAATTATTAACGAATTATTAAAAAAACGCAATTGTTTTCGGCAAAAACACTAAATAAAGGCAAGACTTAACCTTGAAATCAAAAATTTATATTATTATAATTATTCTCGATTTGTTTTTAAACTTATTTAAAATTTTACTATCATTTATTAGTAATTATAGTGATGCCAGTCATTATGGAAAACCTTATTCATAATTTAAGCCGATTAATATTATAAATGTATTATTTCGTGATATTATATTTTATAATTATAATTTAAATAATTTTAGCTTATTTACGAAATATTTTTAATTTTTTCCTAAAACTTTTTACTATTGCATTTTCGATTTAAAGCTAACTTTAAATTTTACGATTATTTAATATAATTAAATATTTAATTAACCCTGATATATTTTATAACGAATTAAGTAAGTAACAAATTCGTTGTATATTTAGTATGTCAATACAGGACAAGAAACGTTCGTACATTTGAATTATATATTTTTTCGACAATTTTTTTTTGGTGGGTCGGCGTTACTTTTGGCGAATTAAGGATAACAGGGTTGCTAATTAGTTACTAATAGTTTAACTACAAACTACAACTTGTAATTTGTAGTTAGTTAGTACCCTGACTAAAACTAACTACATGTAGTTAGTGACTAAATACAAATAAACTAAAAACTACAGATTTTATTTTAACTTCTTTTTTGGAAATAAATAAGAAAGTAAATAAGTATATATAAGCTCCTTATACTTATAATCAATTTTAAAATTTCATTATAATATAATTAAAAACGGAAAAAATAGAAAAGTAAAATATGTAACGACTTATAAGGTAAAAGTAAAAGTTTGAAAAAGTTTTATTACGTTAATCTTATAATTTCGCGAAAAAAGTATATAATAGTAATGAATAATACGTAATAAATAAACGTAAACATTAAATAGCTTAAAAATGAATCAAGAATTTTTATTTTAAAAATAAAATTGTAGAAATTAATTAACCGATTTTAAAAGGATAAAACTTATGAGGTAAACATAAAAATTTTGGAAAATTCCATTTTCTTAAACTTATAATTACGCGAATAAGTTAGCTAAAGGGAAATAATTTTTGTAATAGGTATGTAAAAACGGAAAGTATGTTAATATGTGAATAAGCGATTTTTAACTTTTACGAATAGTTTTTAAAAACGGAAGACTAACCGAATTTAAACGAATATAACTTATAAAGTATAAATAGAATTTTTAGTATATTTGATATTTTTAAACTTGTATTTTTAGGGATACGTTAGTTACCATTAATTAAAAACCTTTTATAAGTTACATAAAAACGTTGATTTAAAATAAAAATTAATTAGGTATTTTAAACATATTTGCAAGAGTTTTTTTTTTAAAAAAAAATGGAAACCTTACGAAGTTTAATATATACTACTTATACCGTATAAATAAAATCTTGAAAAAACATTTTTATTACAATTATATTTAAATGTACACAAAAGTAATATAACATTAATTATAAAATACTATAAGTTTTAAAAAATAGCTGGCAGATAATTTAAAAGTAAATTAAAAAGCAATGTAAAAATAATTAAAATTAAATAAAAATCAGATATAATTTTTAGTTTTTTTGTAATTAGCTAATGCCCTGACTAAAACTACAATATTTAGTAACTAACTACAAATTAACTAAAAACTACAAAGTATATTAGCAACCCTGAAGAATAATATCGGATCGGGCTTATTTACCGTTAATTCGCGTTTTAAAGATAATAAATGGGGTATTATAATTAAAATTAAACTTTTTATAATTAAGTTTCGGGTTTTACTTTTTAACTTCAATGGTTAAATTTATTGTCGGTTCTTGGTAAGCCGTTTTATGTTATGGTTATTAAGAAGTAATTAAAGTTAAAAAGTGAAAATGATGAAAAAAGTATACAGCTCGCTTATATGTGCAGCTAGCTTGTGTAACACGTTATATTATAATATCAGCAATTTAACTCAAGTGGGTCCGGTTTTTATGGGGCCACCACTCTTCCTCTGTAGGCTTTTGTATCTCCCTGACTCCTAATGCGACAGCATCACAGACAATCGCACATAGCCGCGTTAACCCGACCTATGAATAGGCGCACAACCGCTGTCGACATAAGTCGTTCCCCACAGTGATGGCCGCCATCTGATCCAGGGAGCATGAGCACCACGACAACTGCCGACAGAACTCTTCACCAAGCTTGATTCGCCCCTATAGCTTCCTCCGGGGGAGACAAACCACCGGACAAGCATCTCTCTCCCCACCATATTACTCCAGCCCAGTCAGTCCTCTACAGATTAGGCAAGAAAGATGGCTCTTCTCATGCCACCTCCAGATCGCAACTACCCCTCGTTCGAGGCCCTCTTCCGCGATGTTCAAGCTCACGCCAAGACGCAGGGTTACTGTCTCAATCCACAAGCCAAACACAAGAACATCCGATATGAGGTGAAGTGCGACAAGGCCGGCAAGTATGTTTCCAAGGCCACACCCGGCCCCAATACCAAACACAAGACATCCAAAAAAACGAACTGCCCTATGCGCGCATCCGCCGTCTACGACCCCCACGAGGCCTGTTGGAAATTCAGGGTCATAGATCCCCGTCATAACCACCTGCCGTCTGAATCCCCCGCAGAACATGCCAGGCACCGCCAGGACGAGCGCGAGCAGCAAAGGGGCATCATTGAGGAGGGTCTACAGAGGGGAGACAGTGGTCCTGTCATCTACCAAGCCATCCTTGACCAGTTTCCTGATACGATCACTTCGCTCAGAGATATCGACAACGTCATACAGGCCATCAAGAAAGCCAGACGTGAAGACCCCGAGTCTCTCGGGCCCCGCAGGAAAAAGTTGATAGGTCCGGTGATCCCGGACTTGGGAAAGAAAGTCGCTAAGAAACCCTGGCTGCCTGAGCTGAGGCGACTGAAGGACACAATACGCGAACGCGACAAGCGCCTCGAAGCCCTTGAACGCGAGAAAGAGGAATTCCAATTGAGGATCACCCGGCTAGAGCAGGTCTTGTATAGGCAACATCCACCTCCGCCTCCTCCCCCACCTCCAGCTTCCGTAAACCACGTACCCCCGCCCACTGTTCACCAAGCCCTACCGCGGGCTCCAGCCCCTATGCACAGTCCAGCAATACTACCCTCGATTCCACCAGGTCCCCAGATGAACTTTAAAGTCATCACACCTACAACTTGGAAAGCGTAGGCTGGATAATGCCGCCTTGTCTCGCTTCACCTATATCTGAGTAAAGAGGTCTCGGTCTAATATTGCGCTCTAGTCACTCTCAGTCAACATTTATTTATCACAGTGCCAGACTAATGTCCACAAGACGGTATCCCGCCGCAATGTAAAATGGTTGTATCTAGGAGATGCAGCTGGACAGGGTTGCTAATGTAGTTTGTAGTTTTTAGTTAATTTGTAGTTAGTCACTAACTACTGTAGTTTTAGTCAGGGCATTAACTAACTACAAAAAAACTAAAAACTACAACTTAAACTTTATAATGTTTTAAATCTCCCTAGAGGAGACGTGACCGTGTAGACAAAACTGGATAAAATAATAGATTGGTACCTCAATTCCTAGGCTTCACTACCCATCCCTCTCGCAGATATTATTCGGGTCGATAGAACTATCAATATTTTTCGCTCGTCCGGTAACCTTGTGGGATTTGGCTATCTTGAACGAGACGGTTTCTTTAAAGATCTTGCCGGTACGGACTACCGGTATCGTGTACGAGTTTCGTGGCATGTTGAGCTGTGATGGTGATGGTAACTCGAAAACCGTAAGACGATTAAGCCGTAAAATTGGCGAGGGTTCGTAAAACCTTTTTGTACGTATTTAAGATTTATTCTTAAGGTTTACCGCGTAAAGCTTTACGCTTTCTAAATTATATTATGTAATTATGCCAAACTAATTAATGAATATAAAGTTTATTAAGGTTAAAATTTATTAATAATTACGTATTAAAAAAAGCTTTACGAAATTAAGATATATAATTTATCTTAAATCGTAAAAACTAACAATTAATTATCGTATTCTAAGATATTAAGTATAATATTTATCGTACGAATTTTATCGGAAAATAATTTTTGTATATTTAGCTTAACCTGGAAAATATAGCTTAAATCTAATTGGATTTTTTATAATGTTTAAAAAAAACTTCAAATTTTTTCCGGATTAATAATTTATATTGATATTTAAATTCCATCAATTTTGTGTATTTTACGATATTACGTATAAGCTAAAAATTGGTAGTTAATATCTTTTTAATTTGCAAGCTTTAATATATTTATAACGTATTTCATTTACTAGTAGGTAATTTATATACGAATTTCTATGCTTAAAAAATAAAATATCTTTAAAATTTTGCTTACGCCTTATAAATTATAATTACTTAAATTCGGTAAGTTTTTAATTTTACAAAATAGTACGCATAAATTAATATTCTTTATTTAATATCATATTAAACATAAAGTTTTCATACACTTATAACGTATAAACATAAACCGTTAAATAATTTATTCGCGAAATTATAAGCTTAAAAATAAGTATAAGTTATATTCCTTTAAATTTTATTAATTTGCGGTATTGTATAATGCTTTATAAAAGTTAAAGCTTTTTAAGTAATATCATAAAAAATTCAACGTTTTTATATATTTATATCGTATTTTTAAATATTACTACCTAATTAATTAGCGAAGTTATCAGCTTAAAAAATAATATTCTTTAACATTTTTACTTATAGCTTATTAGTTATAGTTCTTTTTTCGGTTTTACGTTTTATTATTTTCTATCATTAAAATTTACCACCCATTATAATTTAAATAGCCCCATATATAATTTTTTATCCCAATAAAATGGATTTTTATTATTTATTTTCGTATAATAACTATTAAATTTTTTTATATCTTTTTTCTTTATTCTTTTATTCCCTTTAATTTTATATTTTCCTTTTATTACATTTGCAAACGTTTAATATCTTTTATTATTTAACTTTTTAATAAAATTAATTATTTAACTCTTTTTAGTTATCTTTTATTTCGGTTTCTAATAATAACATTACTAAAAATAAAAAACCCCTCTCGATTGAAGCTAAAATAACGGCAATAGCTACATACTTTTTAACCATTATAACTTACGTAAGAAAACGGGGTCGATTAGTTTTTCATTATAATAAAACGTTTATGTTTTTAAAGTTAATTATTATTTTAAACTTAGTTAATAAAAAATAAATGTTTGAGTTACTTTACGGGGGTATTGGCCTTCGTTTTAAATACATATTTATTTTTTCGTCGAGATGTATTTAATATTATATATAAATATTGTCGTTGGAATTATTTCTAAACTCGTTAAAGCATACATGAGGTATATAATTTTCTTTTTGTTATTAAACCCTTTTAAAAATTAATTATACAGTTTTGTAATAAAATAATCACGCAAATAACCTCTTAATTTTATTTTTCGCGAAATAACGTGATTATGTTTCCTCGTATTATTAAATAATAATTTAGCAATACGGAACTTTAAAAATAAATATCTTTATATAAGAGATTAAAATAATTCCTAATAAATAAGGTGGATATTTTTTAAAAATAATTTAATAGCTAATATCCTTAGGAAATTTTTATTTAACTTAACATAATTATTATTCACAATTATAATTAAAAATTTAAATAATAGGGGCTTATTATATATTAATTAAAATCTTTTATGTAAGATATTAATAGGTTTAAGTTCTATTTTTCATATTAAATCAAATACATAAAAATTATTATATTATATAATTCGTACGATAAATATTATATTTAATATTTTAAAGTACGATAATTAATTAGTGATTGTTACGATTTAAAATAAATTATATACCTTAATCCCGTAAAGACTTATTTTTTAACACGTAGTTGCCGATAAGTTTCGACCTTAATAAACCTTATACCCGTTAATTAATTTGGCATAGTTAATATAATTTCGAAAACGTAAAGTTTTACGCGGCAAACCTTAAGAATAAACCTTAAGTGCGCATAAAAAGTTTTGCGAGCCCTCGCTAGTTTTACGGCTAAAAGTATTAAATGTTAGCCAGTAAAAAGGTTAAAAACTCTAACCTTAATCGTTTTACGGTAAATTTTCGAATTACTATTACCATTACGGCTTAATATGTTACGAAATTCGTATACGATATCGGTAATGCATATAGGCAAAATTTTTAACGAAACCGTTTCGTTTAAAATAATTAAATCTTATAAAATAACCGGATAAGCGCAAAATATCGACAGTTTTATTAACCCGAATAATATTTTTTAAGAAAATCGCGTTTAATTTTTAATCTTAAGAAACGATATTATTCGCGAAAATAACGGTAATTAATTTTTATAAAGTTTAATGTTAAATAATATAATAATTATGGAAATATTATTAGCGAAATTAAAAAAGAAAAAAAAAATAATAACGGGTTAACGGATACTAACGTTTAAATTTTTTAAACCTTATAGAAAAAAATACGGGCGATAATTTTTTCGGCTGCTTTAAATAACGAAAACCTTTTAAAATATCGAGCAAAATCGACGTAAATAAAAATTATGGGATAAGGTAATTATACCGGTTGTAAAATTTTAACGAAAAATTTCGAAAATTTAGTCGATAATTCGTTATCGTTAAATAACAAATTAATATTTTAATAAACGGTTTGAAAAAAGGACGAAAAAAGGACGAAATGTCCAAAATATAATTAAGTTTTATTTTTAAACTTTTTCGACGTTTGATATATTTAAAAATGCGGGAAAAAAAATTGTAACGGACGTCGTTAATATTCGTAAGTTTGTAATTACGGTATTCCCCGATTTTAAAACGGAAATTTTAACGTTCGTAAGATAATAGATTTCGACAGTAATAACTGACGCAAAAACCGTCGATTAATCGGCTCCGACCGGACCTCCCGATATTACCTAGATTTTACTTATATAGTTTACAACGTTTTTTTCTACCCCGCTTTCGGCGACGAAAACGGTTAAAAAAAACGGGTTAATTTCGAAAAAACCGACACCGAATTTTCGGCATAATTGACGAAAAACTTTTTTCCCGCGTTTTAAAGTTTCCCCATTTAGGAAAACCCGTTATAACGTTTAATTAAGCGATATGCCAGAAAGTAATTATTATTAATAACGAAACGGGGACGTTTCCTTTTTTTTATTAAAGGGGTAAATATTACGCTTTTTCCGTTTTAAAAGAAAACTTTTTTTAAAACGGCTTATAACGTCTTCAAACGTTATAAAGAACCTTACGGAAATAAATATGTAAACAAGATAGATAAGTTTATCTAGAGATAGCTTCTAGTTAATCAATTAATTATTCGGGAATTGCTCTAACATTAAGTTTTTCTCCTTTAATATTTTACGATTAAATTAAAATTCCTTATTTAATTTCTTTTTATCGTAAAATGTTTATTTATTTCTAAAGTATTTTTAATTAACGGTAATTAATTTATTCGCGAAAATATGCGATTAAGAAATGGGATATATTAAAATTTTGCCTATAGTTTATAAGTTAATATTCCTTTATATTAGGTTAATTTTTCGTGTTTTAAAATCGTTTACGTAAGTTGGTAATACCTAATTAACATATTAACATATTTACGTTTTTATGCATTTACGATGTATTTTTAATTATTGGTACTTAATTTATCCGGTAACTTAGAAGGTTAATTAAATAAGAGTTTATCCAATCTTTACTTACCGGTTATAAGTTGTTGCATATTTTATTTGTTTTTTCGTTTTTTTATTATAATATAATTAAAATAACTTCTATATTTTGTTTTTATCTTATAAACATAACGTACAATATAAGCGAACGCAACATATAAACGAGCGCAACACTTTTTGGCATTTCGTAATAACAAATTCAAATACCTGATTAATAATATATCGCATTAATTAAAATTAATCAGATTTTTTTTTCGCTACATGTATTTATAGCTTTATTACAAGTACGCGCATTATATCCGGGCTTACCGTAAACACCATATTTCCGTTTTTTCGTTTTAACCTTTTTACGACGATTACTTTTAGCCGCTATTAGCTACATTTGCCTACCACCCCCTTCTTTTTCGGCCAAAAAAGCTTATCCTTTATATATAATAAGTATCCTTCTTTTTGGAAACGTTTGTTTTTGGTTTTTCGACCTTTACTTACGATATGGTTAGTTCCGCGTAACAAGCGTCTTTTTATTTTAAAAAAAATAATCTTATATTAAAATAACAATTAATTTTTAATTCAAAAATTAACCTATTTAACGATTTTTGTTGGCGAATTACCTTAATAATTTTTAAACCTTTTTTATAAATAACGTCTTTATCTTATTACTTTACGGATATTTTTAAAAGTTTTTGCGGACGGGAAAATGAAACTAGCGGAAATTAACAAGAGAGTAATCGGCGTAAACATAACTATAAGAATTTCGAACTTAAAAAAAACGGTATTAAAACTAAATAAACGAAACTAATTACGGCAAATTCGGATTAAATATTATCGAACGTTATAATAACTTTAAATATATCGTAAAAGCCGGTAAAAAATTTTAAACGATATAAGTATAATGGCGTTATATTAAGCTTTCGATATATAACAACTTAACGTCTTTAAAAGAATAACAAAATATGTTAAAAAATTAAGATTTATACGAAAAATACGCGGGCACATAAAATATAATAATATCGTAATTAACGTAATATTTTTCGTTTTGTATCGAATAATAATTTTCGTAACCTCGAAAATAAAATTCTTTTCTCGAATTTCTCGTATACGTTTAAATATATTAATCGAAATATTAAACTTATTTTAAACTTAATTCGTTCGTTATCTAATTATTACTATTTAATACGATTTTTTAATTAATTATTAATAATAAATTATTACGGAATTGAGTTTTGAAGTAATTTTTCCCCGTTATAATAATAGAACACGGTATAATTTAATCTTAAAAATTAATAACTTAAATAATTATAAATCCTTTTATTTTTTTTATTAGTTATTTAAATTTTTTACGTTTTTCGGCATTAATAATTATTATACTTATTATTATAAAAAGCTTTATTAAAACTTTGATTTTGTCGAAATTATAATTTTTTTATTAATATCGTATTTTACGATAATAATTAAAATACGTTCGAATTAGTTACATAATATTTTCAGATTTTCGTATAATATCCGTTAATAATCGATTTTCCGATATAAACGTATTTGGAATTTTTATTACCGTTTAATAAAATTAATTACCTAATTAACTTTAACGCGTTTTACGACGCGTTACGTAAATAACAAATTTACCCTATTTTTAACATGTTAACGCCGGATAGGAAACGTTTATGCATTTAGGTTAAAAATACGGTCGATAATCGATGTCTTTTCGGTCGGCGTTAATTTCTACGAATCAAAGGCAATATCGGTTCGGGCGTATCTACCGTTAAAACGGTATACTATAGTAAAAAAGGGATTTTATAAATAAAACCTAGCTTTTTATAACTAAATTTTAGGTTTCGTTTTTTAGCCTAAATAGTTAAGTTTAGTTTCGCTTTTCTCATAAGGCGTTGCATAAGGTTAATATTAAGAAATAAATAATTAAAAATAAATAGGTGGAATGGTTAAAAAAGTGTGGCGCTCGCTTATGTATTGCGGTTGTTTATGTTATACGTTAAGCTTTTTTTATTTTTTTTCGACAAATAACCATTATATTTTATACCTTTTTTTCTGCTTTTTTATTTTTTTCATATTATATTTTTAAAAGTTTAATATCTTTAATTTTTTTATCTGTTTAATAACGTTCGCTGTTTAACCGTTTTTGGTTATATCTTATTTCGGTTTTTGGTAATAATATTATTAGAAATAAAAAAACCCTTTCGATCGAAATTAAAATAACGGAAATGGTTAATTATCTTTTAGCTAGTATAGCTAAAATAAGAAAATGGGGTCGATTAGGTTTTTATTATAACAAAACGTTTATTTTTTAAAAGTTAATATTTTAGTTTTAAATAATAATAAAGTAATATTAATTTCTTTAAAATATGTAATAACATTATATTTAAAAATACGGAATATATCTATATTTATAGTTACTTTATTAATTTTTATTTAAATAGTAAAAAGAAAATACGGAAACGAATAACGAAAACGGAAAGCGAATACGAAAATACTATAACGACAATGGCAAACTTAAAGCGAAAAGCGAAAAATTAAGAAGGATATTAAAAGGAAAATAAAAAGAAATTAAGCTTTTATAATTATACAATATATTTTTATAGTTTACTTGTAATATATATATCTATATATATAAAGGTTAATTTAGCGCATGTGAAATGAATTATTTTATTTGAGAATTTTAAAATAAATTAATAAATATCAAATACATATATTTATTATTATTTATTTCTACTTCTCTATTTATATATATGCATATTATTTATATATTTATTTAACATAAAGAATTATTAATATAAAATCTGTAGTTTTTAAGTTTTTTATAGTTACTAAATACCTCTATGTAGTTAGTTTTAATTAGGGCACTAACTAATTACAAACTATAATTTGTAGTTTGTAGTTAAACTATTAGTAACTAATTAGCAACCTTGCCCGGAGCAGCTGAGTAACCTATCGGTTATACTTTTTATAACGTTCCAAAATTTGAACTTTAGTACTTATTAACCGTTTCCTTTTTTTCCCAATAATTTTTACATAGTTACTCTAATCCTCGGTATGAACTCGTGTATCAATAAACTATTATTGTTGTCGAAAATTAAATTATATCCGAAAATTAATAATTAAATACAACTTTTTAAGGGATATTTTTTAGGCCGATAAAATTATTAATATTTTTCGCTCGTTCGGTAAGTTTATAGGATTTAATTGTTTTAAACGTAACAGTTTCGTTAAAGATTTTGCCGGTATGAAATACCGGTATCGTATATGTATTATGTCGGATGTTAAATTATGATAATAATCGTAATTCGAAAAGTTGCCGTCAAATAATCGAAACTCTTTAAAGGTTTTAGCTATAAAATTAACGAAAGGTCGTAAATTTTTGGTACGTACTTAAAATTTATTTTAAAGGTTTAGCGCGTAAAGTTTTACGTTTTTTAAGTTATATTCTGTAACTATACCGAGCCCGGGGATAAAATTTATTGGGGTTGAAATTTGCCGGCAATCACGTATTAAAAAGTGAGGCTCTACGGGACTAAGGTATATAATTTATCCTAAATCGTAAAAACCACCGCTTAGTTATTATATTCCAAAACACTAGATATAGTATGTATCGTATGATTATATCGTATAATTAGTTTCGTATATTTGGCTCAGCCTGGACAATATGGCTTAAATCTAGCAATAACCTACATAAGTTAAAAAACAATTTATCAAAATTTCTAATTAATATATAATGGGCCTTAATTATTAAAGGTTTAAATAAAGTGATTAATAATAGCTATTTTAAATTAAACCAAGATTACCTAAGCAAGTTAAATAACGAATTATTAAAAAATATCGACTGTGTTTATTTGGGATTATTTTAAACCTTATACATAAAAGCCGCTATTTTCAAGCATTGGAGTTATTCAATTATTATCCGATAATACGGGAAAATATTATAAGCATTTTGCGCGAAAAATATGACTAATAAGTTATTATCATTTTTTATATTATAATAAATTTGTAAAACTATTTTTTTAAAAGGGTTAAATTGGAAAATGAAAACAATATATCAATTTATCTTTTAACAAATCCGAAAATAACCCTAGCGACGATATATATATATACAATCCTAAAGGTATTTCGATCGGCAATTAAATATGTATTTAAACGAAGGGCAATACCCCCGCGGAGTAAGTTAATAAATTTATGTATTTCTATAAAATTAAATTTTGAAAAAGAACTAACTTTTAAAAAGAGATAAACGTTTTGTTATGGTGGCAAACTAATCGACCTCGTTTCGTTATTTTAGCTATTATGGCGGGAAGACTTTTAGCTATTACCGCTATTTCAGCTTCGATTAAAAAGCTTTTTTCTATTTATAGTAATATTATTATTAAAAATAAAAATCGATCATAGCCGGAAACGGCAAAAGAGTTAACTTTATTAAAAAGTTGGAAAGTTAAGGATATGCAGGGTTCAAAAATGCGATATAAAGAAAATCTAGAGTTTGAAGAAATGGAGGAATAAAAAGAAACAAATATAAAAAGGTCTTAAAATTGTATTTTCATTGTGTAATTTATGTAAAAGATCTAAAATTAAAGTCCCTATATATATAAGGCTAAAAAAGGTTTGGCCATTAAGTAGTAAATTCTAAGTTAAATATATCCTGCAATACATTTAAACTTACACAACTATTTTAATAAAGTTAAAAGGTATAACCAATGATTTTTGAAAAAGTTTTCAACGTTAATAATAATAAATTCCAGGTCCCAAAAAGCAGGGTTGCTAATGTAGTTTGTAGTTTTTAGTTTTTTTGTAATTAGTCATTAGTTAGTCACTAATTACAGTAATTTTAGTGAGGCTATTAACTACCTACAAATTACATGTGATTAACTACAAAAAACTAAAAATTACAGCTAGTTATAATTAGTTGTTTTAAAGGTTTTAAAATAATAATGTTATATTATATTTTAAATTATATCAAAATAAACTTAATTTATTTTTATAACTGTATTATTTAATTAAATAATCATTTATGAAATCGATATAAATATACATAAATTAAAGTGCTATTAAATGTATTTATGCCATATACTCTAAGTTTTTTATTTTTTATTTTTAAAAAATACATAACACTTTTTATCGCTTATTTTATTCTTTCGTTTTTTCAACCTTCATATTTTCTTTATATTAAGTTTCTAATGTTTTTATAGTTTTAATATTCCAGCTTTTAAATACAGTTAACTGTTTAACCGTTTTAGATTATATTCGATTTTTGTTTTTAGTAATAATATTACTAGAATGGGAAAGAACTTTTTCATCGAAATTGAAATAACGGAAATAGTTACATATTTTCTAACCATAATAACTAAGAAAACGAAGTCGATTCGTTTTCTACCATAATAAAACCTTTATCTTTTTAAAGTTAATATTTTAATCATTATGAAAAATAAAATAATGGTAATTTATTTATAAACAAATAAACTATTTAACTTACTCCGCGGGGTATTAGATTTCGTTAAAATATATATTTAATTCTTCGTCGAAATACGTTTAAAAGTAAAAAGTAATACGAAAACGAATAACGAAAACGGAAAGCGAAAAACTAAGGATTATAAAAAATATTAAAAGGAAAATATAACAGAAATTAAAGTTTTATATTTATAAAATATATTTTTACAATTTACATTAAAAATATATATAACGGCATTTTTAACGTATGTTATATAAGTTATTTAGTTAAAATAATTTAAGGTAAAATAATGAAAATTATATATATTTACTATTAATATTTGTTTTATTTAGTTATTTATAATTTTTTCGTTTCTTTAGATTTAATAATAACTTGGATAAAATCTGTAGTTTTTAGTTTTTTTTGTAATTAGTTATTAACTATTAGCATACTTAGGGTTGTGATTTGGTTATTAATACTTTAACTACAAACTACAACTTGTAGTTTGTAATTAGTTAGTAGCTTGATTAAAACTACTGTAGTTAGTTAATGGCCTGAATAAAACTCCTGTAGTTAGTTAGTAACTACAAAAAAATCTAAAAACTACACCTTTTTTTTTACTAAACTTTTTTTTTAAAAAACCTAAATAAAAAACAAACAAAAAAATAAAAATAATAAATAAATAAGATAATAAATAAAGAAAACTTATTTTAAATTTATTAAATAAAATAGCTCGCGTAATATACGTTAAAATAATTGTATATCTTTTATATATATATTAAAAATTTGTTTTATAAATATAAAATTTTCACTTTTAATTTATTCTCTTTTTGATATCTTTTTTATTTTCAAATTTTTCGGTTCCCGGTTTTTTTTTCGTTTTCGTATCTAGTTTTTATTATTTAATTAAATGTTAGTAAGGCATTAATATATATGTAAAATTTTATTTTCGTACGTTATTATTTCAATATAATAAGTATACGTTATTAATATCCGATTAAAGTAACCGTTTCCGTTTATACTTTTTTTAATGTTAATTAGTAAACTTAAATTTTTTTTAAATATATACTTATTAGGAATAAAAATGTGTTATAAAAATATTTTGTTGAATAATATATTACGTAAATATACTATATTATAAATTAATAAAACAAAATTATTTAAATATAACAAAGGAAATTTATGTATAATTTGTCTTTTCGAAATATTATTATATGGGATTACATTATAATAGTGATATATTATCACTAAAAACAAATCTCGATTATAACCCGAAATAGCTAAAGAGTTAACTTTATTTAAAAGCTGGAATATTAAAAATATAAAAGATTTAAAGACGCAATATAAAGAAATATAAAGGCCGAAAAAACTGAGGAATAAAATAATGGATAAAAGTTGTTATTTATTTTCTAACAATAAAAATAATAAAAAAACCTATATTATATAAGACAAATACATTGAATATGACGTTATTTTATTTTTATTTCTAACGATTTAATAAATAATGTTTTAATTAAATAATATGCTTATAAAAATAAACTAAATTTATTTTAATATAATTTATAATATAATATAACATTATTATTTGAAAACCTTAAAAAATGTTTTATTTTAAATAGTTGTAGTTTTTAATTTTTTTTTGGTAATTAGTTACTTGTAGTTTGTAATTAGTTAGTAGCCTGATTGAAATTACAGTAGTTAGTTAATGCCCTGATTAAGATTATAGTAGTTAATAACTAACTAATAACTAATTACAAATTATAATTACAACCCCGCTTAAGGATAAACCTTAAGTGCGTATAAAAGGTTTTGCGAGTCTTCGTTAGTTTTACGGTTAGGAATGTTAGATGTTAGCTAGTAAAGGGGTTAAGAATTTCAACTTCGATGGTTATACGGCAATTTCTCGAGTTATTATTACTATTATAACTTAATAAATTAAAAGCTTATTATGTTACGTAATTTATATACGATACCGGTAGTTCGTACCGGTAATGTTTTTAACGAAACCGTTTCGTTTAAGATAATTAAATTCCGCAAAATTACCGGACGAACGAAAAATATCGATAATTTTTCGCCTCGAATAATATTTCCCAAGAAAACCGTCTTTAATTTTTGATTTTTGGATACGATATAATTCGCGAAAACGACGGTAATCGATTTGTATAAAATTTTATGCCAAATAATATAATAATTATAAAGGTATTATTGGCGAAATTAAAAGGAGAAGGGGAAAATAATAGCGGGTTGACGGATACCGACGTTCAAATTTTGGAACGTTATAAGTTGGAAAAATATGGGCGATAGTATGCCCGGTTACTCCGAATAGCGAAGACCTTTTAAAATATTGAAAAGAATCGACGTGGATAAAAGCTTCTGCGAAAGGGATAGGTAATGAAGCTTAGGAATTAAAATACCAATTTATTATTTTATCCAATTTTGTTTATAGGGCTACGTCTCCTCTAGGGAGAAAATCCGTAATTAATAATTAAATATGATAAGATAATAACGGAAAAAAACAAATTTCATACGAAAAATTCGGTCTTTTTTATCTTTTTAAAAACGTCCCTTTTCCTATTATATAAGTTAACCGAATACATAAACGAACAGAATAATCATTCTTACCACGTAATAAGAAATTTAAATTATATAACCATAACGTAATAAATTAATCCAAATTAATCGGATTTTTTATCGTTAAACGTTTTTATATACTTTTTATAAATACGCGCATTATATCCGGGTTTACCGCAAACGTTATATTTCCGTTTTTTCGCTTAAACTTTTTTGCGAAGATTATTTTCGGCCGTTACTAATTGCGATTATTATTATTACTTTTTTTTCGTAACTATAAAAATTCAGTTTTCTTTTAAAAATGTTTATTTTTAGTTTTCTAGCGTTTATTAAAAATGTAATTCGTTTCGCGTAATAGGCCAAATTTCTTCCGAAAAAAAAGCGTTTTCGTATAATACTATTAAGGTTTTTTTTTCGTTAAAAAATTAACGGATTTTATTATTTTTGTCGGTAAGTTATTTGGGTAATTTTCGATTCTTTTTTATAAATAACGTTTCCGTCGAATTATTTCGGTAATATTTTTAAAAGTTTTCGTAAGTAAGGAAATAACGGAGTTAATAAAGGTAATTAAAAAAACTGTCGGTATAAGTATAATTAAAACTTTTAATTTGGAAAAAAAAAACGCGATTAGGATTAAATGGAATAGGTTCCGTTTTTGCGAATCCCGATTTGATATTATCGGTTATTATAATAACTTTATTAAAAACTTGGAAAGTTAAAGATGTAAAAGTTTTGGAAATGTAATATAAAGAAAATACAGAAGCAAAAAAAAATTAAAAAAAAAAATAAAAAATTTAATAAAAAAATTTAAAAAAAGTTTAATTAAAATTTGGGGGAATAAAAAAACTTTTTAAAATTTAATAGTTATTATTCGAAAAGAAAATAATAAAAAGCCATAATATATAGGTTAAAAACATTATTCCTATGCCATTTTAATTATAATCGCTTCCAAATTTTGATTATAATATGATAAAAGAAAAATAACTAATAAAATATACGCAAAAATTTCAAACGTACCAATTTCTTAGGCTTATAATTCCGCGAATAAATTGCGTAACGCCAATTCAAATATGTTACAGGTGTGTTATATCGTTATGTTTATTTTGATATTAACTAGTGATTTTTAACTATTACATAGGAATTAAAAAGACGGAAAACGGGTTAAATTTGGGCAAATATAATTAATAAGGCGTAAGTAAAAATTTTGAGATGTTGTATTTTCTTAAGCTTATAATTTCGCGAATAATTTAGCTAACGCTAATTAAAATACGTTATAAGCTTATTAAATAGTTACGTTGAATACTATATTAACTAGAGATAATTAACTTATATACAGGAACTTTAAAAATAGAAAAGTAACCATACTTAAGTAAACATAACTTATAAGATATAAGTAGAGATTTTAAGACATCCCAATTTCTTAAGCTTATAACTCACCGAATAAATTAGTTACCGGTAATTAAAAATAGGTTAAAACCTTGTTCAAAGGTTAACCTTAATACGAAATTAACTAGAAATTCTTAATTTTATACGAAACTTTAAAAAAAGGAAAAAGAACTATACTTAGCCAAGCACAACTTATAAACTGTAAGCAAGGATTTGTTAAGAGTACTAACTTCTTAAGCTTATAACCAACCAAGTAAATTAATTAATACCATTTAAAATTATGATATAAATTTATACCCACCGTTTTTTTACATACCTTTACTAATTCCGTTATTTCCTTATTTACAAAAACTTTTTAAAATATTACCGAAATAATTTAACGAAAATGTTATTTATAAAAAGATTTAAAAAATACCAAGATAACTCGCCGAAAAAAATAATTAAATCGGTTAATCTCTTAACAAAAAGTAATTTAATGCTATTATGCGAAAATACTTTTTTTCGGGAAAAATACGGCCTATTACGCGAAACGAACCACATCCTTAATAAACGCCGGAAAATGAAAACCAAACTTTTTTTTAAAAAAACTATTTACTAAAAAAAAACATAAATTTTTATAACTACGAAAAAGGTAGTATTATTACGTTTGGAATTAATAATAACCAAAAGTAATTATCGTAAAAAAGTTTAAATGAAAAAACGGAAATACAACGTTTGCGGTAAACCCGGACATAGTACGCGTATTCATAATAAGGATATAAAGGCGTTTAGCATCGAAAAATCGGATTAGTTTAAATTAATGTATTACGTTATAATTAATTTATTTCAATTTGTTATTACGGAATGCTATAACACGGCCGACGAGCTTATATGCGCGAATTATGTTCCTATCAAAATTGTTAATTGTACGGAAATATATAAATAATTACCCTAAAACTTTTATTTTATTTTAATAACTTTCTTATAATTACCCTTATATTACTTATAAAAAAACCGAAAACGGATTTTATATTTATATAAACCATTGCGCCTTTTAATAACGTTACTGTAAAAAAAATTTTTTTCGTAAAAGTTTAAATACCTTTTATTTAACGCAAATATTTACGAAATTTGATATTGTTACGACGCTTAACCGTTTAGGTATTGTTCTACGAACAAAACATAATTTGTTATAATCCCATTCGGTTTATTCGAATATTTATCATAAATTTCAGTATAATAAAGGTCTTAAGCTAATTTTAATATTAAATTAATTATACCTTATTTAACTTTTTAAATGAAGAGGTTACGGCTTACTTAACATTATTTTGCTTTATAATAAAAGCAAAAGAATATATAAAAATTACGTCCTTGAATTAATGCGTTAATTCGTTTAAGGTGGCTTAATAATATATATATATTCGTAAATAGATATTTTATATTACGAAAATAGGGTACTTAAATTTAAGTATTTTTACTAATAGTATCATTATAAATCTTAACACTGTAAAATTTATTCAATAATAAAAAACGCTTAAAACATTATGGAAATTATAACGTTTTCTCGGTTTCGCGAATTGTTATTAACATTTTATAAAAAGGTTTTTTTTTAAATTGCAAAACCCCTAGTTGCTTTAAGAAGTAAAATAAAATAAACCGGCCTTTTAACTAATAACATTACGGCAGCATTTCGGCGTTTAAAAAATGTTTTTATTATAGCATTAGTTAGTTCATAGTATAACACTTGACGTAAAATTATTTTAAAACCCGATATTTTCGATTAAAAGTTAAAGGGAGTACTTGTATAATACGATACGTAAAACATTTTACAATCTGCTATTTTCTTTTTAACACAATATAACCTAGTAAAGTATAATTACAAGCTTTACGATAAAAAATTACTAGTTATGATTAAAACTTTTAAGAAATGACGTCCAAAACTACAAAAAATCAATGAATTTAATATTTCGCCATTATAAATCTTTTAGACTAACGCCAAATCCAATAATTTAAATTTTTAATAATTTCCAGTTTTAAATAATTTATAAATTAAAGAAAAACGTTACGGTTTCGGACCTACTTTTCGCCAACCCGGTGTCTAACCGACACACCGATATGATATTACCGACGATAAGGTGACGCACCATCTTGAAGCAATATTTTTACCCGAATAATAAAGAATTTTTCTTAAAACGTATATTATAAATATTAATAAATTAATCAACGTATTTATCGATAACGTATGGGAATTATCACCTTTAATTAACAACATTTTACCGGCGTTTACGGATTTAATTTATAACAGTTTAAGTAAAATATACGTACAACGTTTAAAACTGCGAAAGTTAATTTTAAAGTATTATAAAACCGTAGTTATATTAAAAATGAATCTTTCATCTTTAATCACACAATTTTAAAATTTTAAATATTATACCGTAATTGTAATATACTATCTACGAGGCATTTTAAACGTTTTAAAAAAATATAACTTATTATAGCAAAGTTATTATTAGTTATGTTTATTTCAGAAAGTAATTACGTTACTATATGGCTGTTATTTTTGTCGTCGTATTGAAATATTTAAAACATCGATAATTAGTTTTTTAACCGTTTACCCGCCTCGTTCTCCTTTTAAAACGATATATCCGTAAATTATGTTGGTCTGTTTCTTTTTTGCGAAAAATTAAGGCGTACGTATAAATACATTCTTTATATAAACGATAAATTTACGAAAATGCGTTATTTCGCCGCCGTTACAAATATATCGGTAATTACTTTCGTTAACGTTTTTCTTTTTAATATATATCGCTTATACGGTACCCCAGTTATAATTATATCAAACCGCGGTACGTAGTTTATTTTGATTTTTTAGAAAAAGTTAAATCGCCGTTTTGGCCTTAAGTTTCGCGTTTTAACCGCGTATTACCCGTAGATCGACGGCCAGACAGAAATCGTAAACGTGATAATAAAATAATGCTTATAAGGTTATTATTCGTTTATTAAAATAATTAAGTAAATTAACTTTTTTTTTTAATTCGTTAGTAATAATTATAACGTACTATACGTATAAGCTGGACACACAATTAAGGTGGACTTTTTTTTAACCATTTTAATTTTTATTTTTAATTGTTTATATTTTAATATGAACATTGTGAAACGCTTTATAAAAAAGCGAGGATAAACTTAACCATTCAAATTAAAAAACGAAACCTAAAATTTAATTATAAAAAGTTTGGTTTTATTTATAAGGTCCCTTATTTTACTTTATAAACGCGATATATCGGTAAACGCGCCCGAACCGATATTATTTCTTTTTTTAAAAAATTGACATTAACCGAAAAAATATCGGTTATCGCCTAAATTCTTAATTTAAATGCGAGAATATTTTTTATTCAGCTTTAATATATTAAATAAAAAGGTTTATTCCTTACTGAACCCGGTATAAAACGCCTTAAAATTAATTAAACGTTAAACTTTATCAAACTGTAAAAAATTTTTAAAACGCGTTTATGTCGGAAAATTAATTATTAAACGGTATTAACGTATCACACGTATAAACGAGACACGCGATTAAGCGGGACATTTTTCAGCAATTCGCTATAACAAATTCTAATTAATTAACCACAACATATTAAATCTATATAAACCAATCGGATTTTTCTTCGCTAAACGTATCTATAATTTCTTTACAAATACGCGCATTATATCCGGGCTTACTACAAACGCCACACTTCCGTTCTTTCGTTTTAACCTTTTTGCGATAATTACTTTTAACTATTATTAGTTAGATTTTCTCACCACCTTTTTCCTTTTCGGCTAAAAAAACTTATCCTTTTTATATAATAAGTATCCTTATTTTAAAAAACATTTATTTTCAATTTTCCGACGTTTACTTAAAATATAATAAATTTCTCGCAATTAAGTAATTTCTTAATTAAAAAAAGTAACAATATAAAATTAAAAACAATATTTATAATTTTAACGAAATTAAATTCTTAATAAAGGTTTTTATAGTAATAAATATGGTAATTATTAATGCCGAAAAACGTAAAAATTTTAAATAAATTTAAAAGGGAAATAAAAAAAATATAATTATGTAAATTTTCAATTTTTAAAATTAAAGTATATTGTTATTTATTACTATAACGGGAAAAATTATGTTAAAATTTAATTTCGTAATAATTTACTATTAACAATTAATTATAAAATCGTATTTAATAATAATAGCTAAATAACGAACGAATTAGGTTTATAATAAGTTTAATATTTCGATTAATATATTCGAACTCGTATAAAAAATTAAACCATTTCTTTATTTTCGAAAGTTACGAAAACTATTATTTAATAAAATTCGAAAATTATTGCGCGAATTACGATATTACTATATTTTATATATCCGCGTATTCTTTTTAAATACGTTTATTTATTATATATCGCAAATTTAATATAACGGTATTATACTTATATTATTAAAAATATTTCTTTACCGGTTTTTACGATGCATTTAGAATTGTTATAACGTCCGATAATATTAAATCCGGATTCGCTATAATCAATTTCGGTTTATTTAATTTTAATAAGGTACTATATAAGCGAACCGAATATATAAACGAACCGAATAGTTTTTCGTATCTCGTAATAACAAGTTTAAATTATATAATTATAACGTAATAAATTAATTCAAATTAATCGGATTTTTCGTCGTTAAACGTTTTTATAGTTTTTATAAGTACGCGTATAATATTTAGGTTTGCTGTAAACGTTAAATTTTTATTTTTTCGTTTAAATTTTTTTATAACGATTATTTTCGGTTGTTATTAGTTACGATTATTTATTATAATCATTTTTTCGTAACTATAAAAGTTTATATTATTTTTTAAAAACGTTTGTTTTTAGTTTTCTGGCGTCTATTAAGGATATAATTCGTTTTGCGTAGTAAGTTATATTTTCTTTAATTAAAAACGTTTCCGTATAAGTATTATTAAATTATTTTTATTAAAACATAAACATATTTAATTATTTTTGTTATTAAATTATTATGGTAATTTTTAATTTTTATTTCTGTAAAATATTAATAGGTTTAAGCCATATTTTCCAGGCTGAGCCAAATATACGAAAATTATTATACGATATAATTGCACGATAAATATTATATTTAGTATTTGGAATACGGTAATTATTCGATAGTTTTTACGATTTAGGATAGATTATATATTTTAGTCCCGTAAAGCCTTATTTTCTGCTAGGGCCCCGTAAGTACGTAATTTTTCGATTGATGTCGGTTTGGGAGGCTTATAAGCGTGGTTGCCGGTAAGTTTTAACCCTGATAAACCTTATGCTCGTTACAACTCGGCATGGTTAATATGATTTAAAAGGCGTAAAATTTTACGAGATAAATTTTAAGGATAAACCTTAAATGCGTATAAAAGGTTGGTTTTTACGAATCCTTATCAATTTTATAGCTTAATTATTTTACGGTAACTTTTCGAATTATTATTATTATTATAGCTTAATATGTAACAAAATTCGTATATAATAGCGGTAATCCGTACCGATAAAATTTTTAACGAAACCGTTACGTTTAAAATTGTTAAATCCTATAAAGTAACGGGGTAAGCGAAAAAAAATTGATAATTTTATTAACTTAAATAATACTTCTAAAAAAATCGTATTTAATTATTAATTTTCGGATACGATTTAATTTCCGAAAGTAATATTAATTAATCGTTATTCGAATTTATGTCGAAAAATATGATAATTATAAAAAAACTGTTGGAGAAATTAAAAAAAAAACGGTTAACGAATATTAAATTTCAAATTTTGAAACGTTATAAACTAAAGTAAGACCGATAATTTGCCCGGTTATTCTGGGTAGCGAAATTATTTTAAAATACCGACGCGAATCGACGTAAAAAGAAGTTGCGGGATAAAGTAACTTAAAGTCGCTTTTGAGTAAAACGTTTGCGAAAGGGATCGGTTTAGTAAAGCCTAGGAATTAAGGTACCAATTTATTATTTTATCCAATTTTGTTTATATAGTTACGTCTTCTTAAGGGAGATAATTTTTATTTATAAAAACGCTTTCGTTAAATCGTTTCAGTAATATTTTTAGAAATTTTTGTAAGTAGGGAAATAGCGGAGTTAGTAAAGATAAGTGGAAAAACGGTTGGTATACGTGTAATTGAAAATTTTAATTCGGAAAAAACGCGATTAGGATTAAATGGAATAAGTTCCGTTTTTGCGAATTCCGATTTAATATTATCGGTTATTATAACGGTTTTAAATGCGTTATAAACTCCGGCGATAAATTTTTTTAAGTAATATAAGTAATGTAATATCGTATGAGATTTTCGATATATAGCGAATAAGCGCATTTTAACGGAAAGAAATAAAATATGTTAAAAAATTAAAGTAAAAAATATTTTCACGCCTATATAAAATGTAATAATGTTATAATTGGCGTAATATTTTTCGAATTTTATCGAATAGTGGTTTTTATAACCGTCGAGGATAGAAAAATATTTTCATTTTTTCGTACCCGTTTAAATATATTAATTAAACTTTTACATTTATTTTAAATTTAAATTATTTATCATTTAACCGTTTTCGTTTACGATAATTTTTTAATCGGGTAAAAATAGGTTATCGACCAATTAACGGAGAAAATAGTTTTTTTCGGTATAAATAATAGATAGCAATAGGATTTATTTTTACAAGTTAGTAATTTATATTATTATAAATTATATTCGAGTTTTTTATTAAGTTTGTTTAAAATTTTTACGATTTTAAATATTAGTAATAATTATATCGATTATTATTAAAAATTTTATTAAAAATTCTATTTCGTTAAAGTTATAGAAATTTTTTTCTATAATACCGGAATTTCCGATTATACTTTAAATAAATTTAAATTATTTACGAAATATTTTTATATTTCGTATAAAACTTTTTAATAATTTATTTTTTCGATTTAAACGTATTTCGAATATCTATTATTATTTAATAAAGTTAGCTATTTAGTTAACTTTAATAAGTTTCGCGGTATGTTACGTAAGTAATAAATTCGTTATATTTTTAATATATTAACGCCGCATAGGAAACGTTCGCTTATTTAACTTAACAATTTATTTAATAATCGATTTTTTATCGGTTAACGTTAATTTTCGCGAATTGGAAATAATATTAGTTTGGGCGCGTATACCGTTATATCGGTTATATAATGTAATTTGGGCGATTTGGTAAGTAAAATTAAATATCGTATAATTAAGTTTTGGCATTCTTTTTTTAATTTAATAATTACATTCATTTTGGTTTTTTTTGTAAATCGTATCATATTATTAGTATTAACTAATACATAATTAACGTTAAGTGGTTAAAATATGCGAAAATTTATTTAGTTCGTTTGTGCATTCGGTTCGTTTATGTAATACGTTACCGTTTTTTCCAAGTTTTTAATTTCTTTAATTATATTTACGCCGATCGTGTTTCCGTTAACTTTTGCTAATTTTATTTCCCCGTTAATAAAAACTTTTAAAAGTATTTAAAAAATAACAAAACAAAAACTTTATTTATAAAAAAGATTTAAAAACTATTAGAGTAATTCGTTAACAAAAATCGTTAAATCGGTTAATTTTTTAATTAAAGATTAATTAATATTTCAGTATATTTTACGATAATATCCCGAATAAACTTAAATTATTTGCCAAATATTTCTTAAATTTCTTATAATATTTATTAATAATTGGTTCTTTAATTTAAACGCGGTTTAATTTTTTTTTTTTACCGTTTAACATAATTTAATATTTAATTAATCCTGACGCGTTTTGTAATACGTTAAACCAGTAATAAAGTAGCTATATTTTAACGTATTAAAACTGGATAAAAAACGTTCGCGTATTTAGGTTAAGGATTTAATCGACGATTAATTCCTTTTCGGTTAACGTTAATTTTTACAAAAAAGAAATAATATTAATTCGGGCGCGTTTATCGTTATATCGCAACTTTAAGATGAAATGGAAAATATTATAAATAAAACCAAACTTTTTATAATTAAGTTCCGGGTTTTCTTTTTTAGCCTAAACCGCTAAATTTATTCTCGCTTTTTTATAAAGCGTTTTATAATGTTAATATTAAAAAAATAAATAATGAAAGGTAATAAGTTAAAATAGTAAAAAAAAAATGTCCCGCTTAATCGTATATTACGTTTATACGTATAATACGTTATGCGAAATTTTAAAAATATTTCGGAAGTAATTCGAACTTATTTAAATTATTATAATACAATATAACGTACTACACCACCAAATCGCGTATACCACCGAGTCGCGCGTTTTTTTTACCATTTTAATTACGCAATTTTACTGATTTATCTCTCAATATTACAACATATAACAGGCTTACAAAAGAAGCTAAGATAAGTCTAGCCGTTAAGGCGAAATAAAATAACCCGCGATTTAATTATAAACGGATTCATACTAGTTATAACGTCTTTAAATTAATTTTAAAAAATCCAATTCAAAATAAATCCTCCCGAACTAATACCGTTCCCAATTCGCAAGAATTAAAGCCGACCGAAAAGCAATTTATTGTTGACCGAATTCTTAAGTTAAATATGCGAACGTTTCTTATCCGGCTTTAATACGTTAAAAATATGGCAAATTTATGATTTATTTAACGCGTTACGGAATACGTCGGAATTATCTAAATATCGAAATTTGTTAAACGGGCGAAAAAGAATTTTTTAAATGTATTTAAATCGAAATATTAATTATTAACGAATGTTATACGAAAATTTAAAAATATTTTACAAATAATTTAAATGTATTCGGGTTATTATCGTAAAATACGGCATTATAAAAAAAGTATTTATAATTTTAACAGAATTAAATTTTTATTAAAATTTTTAATAATAACAAATACAATAATTACTAATATCGAAAAAAGTAAAAAATTTAAACAAGTTTAATAAAAATAAAAAATAAGTTATAATTATTTAAGTTATTAATTTTTAAAATTAAATTATATCGTTATTTATTATTATAACGGAAAACAATTACTTTCAATTTTAATTTCGTAATAATTTATTATTACTAATTAGTTAAAAAAATCGCATTAAGTAATAATAATTAAATAATAAACGAATTAGGTTTAAAATAGGTTTAATATTTCGATTAACATATTCCAACGCGTTTAAAAAATTAAAACGGTTTTTTTATTTTCGACGGTTTCGATAATTATTATTTAATAAAATTCGAAAACTATTACGTTAATTATAATATTATTATATTTTATTTTTTTAAACGTATTTATTCGTTATATATCGAAAATTTAATACGATATTATTATATTTATATCGTTAAAAAATTTACTTACCGGTTTTACGATACGTTTAAAATTATCATAACGGCCGATAATATCAAATCCGGATTTACCGTAATTAACTTCGTTTTATTCGATTTTAATATCGTTTTTCCAAAACTCGAAATTCCTTTAATTATGCTTACGCTAATTGTTTTCTCGTTAACCTTCGCCAGTTTTATTTCTCCGCCCGCGAAAAGTCTTAAAAATATTAAGGAAATAATAAAATAAAAACGGTACTTATAAAAAGATTGAAAAATTACTAAGGTAATTCGTTTTAAAAATTATTAAATTAATTAATACTTTTGTATAAAGTTATTTCTTTAAAATAAAAAACCGTATAATTACGCGAAATTAATTATATTGTAAGCAAACATCGAAAAATTAAAACTAATTTTTTTGGAAAAAAAGGATATTTATTATATAAAAAGAAAAAAAATTTTAGCCGAAAAAGAAAAATATGGTAAAAAAACGTAGTTAATAACGGCTAAAAGTAATTATTATAAAAAAGTTACGACGAAAGAACGGAAATATAACGTTTATGGCAAACCCGGATATAATGCGCGTACTTGTAATAAAATTATAAATACGTTTAAAGAAAAAAATTCGATTAATTTTAATCGAGTTTAAGTGTTATATTAAATTAATTTGAATTTATTGTTATGAGGTGCCCAAAAACGCGCAATTCGGTGATATGCGCGATGCGGTGGTGTGACACGTTAATATTTAAAAAAAATATTTAAAACTTCGAGGCAATTAAATTTTTAAGAGTATTTTTTATAATAACGGATAGTATAATTATTCATATCTAAAAAACGTAAAAATTTTAAATAAGTTTAATAAAGGAGTAAGAAAATAAGTTATAGCTATTTAAATTATTAAATTTTTTAAGCTTAAATTATAATGTTATTAGTTAAGATAATAAAGAAAAATTACTTTAAAACTTAATTTGGTAATAATTTATCATTAATAACCGGTTGCAAAATCGTACAAAATAATAATAATTAAATAACAAACAAATTATTTTTCGAATAAGTTAGATTTATTAGTTAATATATTCGAACGTATAAAAAAAAAATTAAACGTTTTTTGTTTTATAAAAGCCCCTTTATAATAAAATTCGAAAAGTATTACGCTAATTACGATATTATTATTTTTTATTCACCGCCGTATTTTTCGCATAAATTTTAATTATTTTATACATGTTATCTTGTTTAAAAATGTGTTTATTCGTTATATATCGAAAATTTTAATACGATATTTTTACATTTATATTACTAAAAAAACTGTTTTTACGAGCTTTAATAATATATTAAAAATTACCATAACGTCCGTTAATATTAAAATCCGGATATACGAAAGTTAATTTCGTTTTATTGGATTTTAATACCGCTTTTTCCGAACTCGAAATTCTTTTAATTATGCTTACGTTAATTATTTTCCCGTTAGCCTCCGCCGTTTTCTTTCGTTCGTTATTTATAAAATTTTTTAAAAATAATAAAAAAATAGAAAAATAAAAACATTGTTTATCAGCGAATTACCTTAATAATTCTTAATACTTTTTTATAAAGATCGTCAAAGCGGTTTTTTTAATAAAAAGTAATTTATTATTTTCATATAAAATTATTTTATGGCAGAAAATTTTACTTAATTACGCGAAACAAATTACATTATAAACAAAGATCGGAAAACTAAAAATGAACATCTCTAAAATAAAGGAACATTGAATATTATAAAAAGATAAGATTTTTTAGCCGAAAAAGAAAAAGATAATAGAAAAATATAGCTAATAACGGCTGAAGATAATTGTTATATAAAGGTTATGACGAAAAAACGGAAGTATAACGTTTACGGTAAATTCGGACATAATACGCGTACTTATAATAAAACTAGAGATATGTTTATCGAAAAAGAATCCGATTAAATTAAATAAATTTGATATATTATAGTTAGAAAATTAAAATTTGTTATCGCGAAATGCTGAAAAGTATCCAGCTTAATCATATGCCCAGCTTGTACGTATGGTACGTTATATTTAAATTATTATCATTTTACCGTTTTCGCTAATTATAGTTTCTACATTATTATAAATACGTAATTATAACGCTTACTTATAATTTTTAAAACGTTACGTATTAAAAACATATTAAAGTAATACATTATGTAAACAGGTTAAAGTAAATCCCTATCAGGATTAAAATATTAATAATAAAAACGTATAACGGTTAAATAAAATAAATAAACTAATATTATTTTAATGCCGGTGCATTTTCTGAAAAAGACCGCCCATAAATTAATACGTAATATATAAAATTAAGTAAACTTATTAATAAATTTAACAATAAATAGATAAACTTTTTCGTTATTATAAAAATATACTTTCGAGTTGTAGTTTTAAAGTTATTAATATGATACGAGTTACTTTAATGTTTATACTTTTTAAATTGAACGTTATTAAGGAAGTTTTTTTTTAAAGAAATTAATAAACGAGAAATGAAATAAATGTTATTATAAGCTGAAATAATACCGACAACGTCGAATAATATTTTGAAGAAAAATTAAAGTTCTAAAAATATTAACCAAAGTTTCTAATATAAGGTTAAATAGCCGTACCCGTCTTAACTTACGTAGAAACCGGTAATAAAATTTTAAAGTTACAATTTTAATAAATTAAATTTCATAAAAATAATTTAAGTAAATTTAAACGACTTAATTAATTTCAAGTATTATTAAGATATTATCAAGGGATAGTAAAAAATAAATAAAAAAGTATTATTTTATTAAACCGATAAAAACGGCGATGTTACGATAGTAATTATATGATATTAATATTATAAAGGACCGAATCCGTAAAACCGGCGGTAAAATAAATATATAATAATATAACGACAGTATAAGAATAAAAAGATTAAGCTTATAAGAAAGGACGGCGTTACGATAATAATAAAATAATTAAAAGTTTTCGAAACCTAAGGGGAACGTCGTTAGGTTAATAATCGTCTAGCCGGAGCTTAAAATAGCAAAAATTATAACGTGTACTTTTTTACGAAAGGCGCGTTTGGTTGAGGCTTATATTTGATAATTTTCGTTACCAGCGACCAGATAATATTTATATACTTGTTTTCTTAGACGTTATTGTATTGCTATTAAATTAATATTCTGTTATTAAAAAGTTTGTAAAATAATATATTTACGGTGTTACTTATAAGATAGGGGGTATAAATTTATATAGGTTTAATAAATAAGGATTTATATATAATAATCGATTTTACTTTTTTTAAAATAATATTAAGAATATAATTATAACGTACTACACCACCGAACGAGATATACTACCGAGCGAAACATTTTTTTGCATTCTACAATAATAAATTTAAATAACTTAATAATAATATATCGCATTAATTAAAATTAATTACAAATTTTTTTCTAAACCTTTTTATAATTTTTTCATAAATACGCGTATTATATTTAGGTTTGCCGTCAACGCCATATTTCGGTTTTTTGGTTTTAACTTTTTTATAACAATTACTTTTATCCGTTATATATTGCATTTTTTATTACCCTCTTTCTCTTTGGCCAAAAAAGTTTATCTTTTTTATATAGTAAGCAATTTTTTTAAAGATGTTTGTTTTTGGTTTTTCGGCATTTGCTTAAGATGTAGTTAATTCCGTATAATTAAGCGGCTTTTTATTTTTTAAAAGTAATTTTATATTAAATATTAAATAATTTTTTTTAAAAATTAACCGATTTAACGTTTTTTATCAGTAAGTTACCTTAATAATTTTTAATCTTTTTTTATAAATAACGTGCTTGTTTTATTGTTTTGCGGATATTTTTAGGGGTTTTCGCGGGTAAGGAAACAAAACCGGCGGAGGTTAACGGGAAAACGGTCGGTATAAACATAATTAAAAATATTTCGATTTCGGAAAAGACGGTATTAAAATAAAATAAAACGAATTTAATTTTCGCAAATCCGGATTTAATATTATTAAACGTTATAATAATTTTGAACGTATTATAAAAACTAATAAATTTTTTTCCTGATATAAATATAATAAAGTTATATTAAGCCCTTAATATATTAAAAATAAACGCGGTTTTTTATAAAACAAATTTAAAGTACGTAAAACAAAATTATACCTTATCTAAAAAATACGCGGGTATATATAATATAAAAATATCGTAATTAGCGTACAATTTTTCGAATTTTATCGAATAGTAATGCCCGTAGCCGTCGAAAATAAAAACCCGTTTTAATTTTTTAGTACGGGCTTAAATATATTAATTAAGATATTAAAGCTATTTTGAATTTAATTTATTTATTTTTTAATTATTATTATTTAATATAATTTTTTACCCTGTTGTTAATAATAAGTTATTGCAATATTAAGTTTTAAAATAATTTTCCGTATAATAATAATGAACAATAATATAATTTAACTTTAAAAATTAATAATTTAAATTATTAAAGTTTATTTTTAATTTTTGTAAGTTTGTTTAAAATTTTTATGTTTTTCGATATTAATAATTATTATGTCCGCTATTATAAAAGTTTTAATCAAAGATCCAGTTTCGTCGAAGTTATAAATAATTTTTTATAATGCCGTATTTTATAATACTAACTAGAATAAGCTCAAATTATTTACGAATTAAGGGCAATATCGGTTCAAGCGTATTTATTATTAAAACGATACCTTAAGGTAAAAATAAAACTATATAAATAAAACTAAGTTCTTTATAACTAAATTTCGGGTTTCTTTTTTTATATAGCTTTCCATATTGGAATTATTAAAAAAAATAAGTAATTGAAAATATGTAGTTAAAATAGTTAAAAAAATGTCTCGATCGGTAATATGTCTCGCTCGGTAATGTAGTACGTTAAGGAGAACAAATTAAATTAAAAGATTTTCACGTATTTATCGCATTTAGCGTAATATAATAAAACTTTTCAGCTGTTTAGAAAGCAGTATAAAAACGTAATACCGCGTCGTAAAGTTTTTAATAAAAATTAATAAGGTGCCGGCATGTTTTATTGCCGTCGTCGTCGAAAATCAGTTTGCCGTTATTATTACGGTTAACGTCGAAGTAATTTATTACTTATTTAAAAAAAGTTTTTTGAGTTTAAAAATTATTTTAAATATTTACTGCCGGCTGTATATTTTAAAGTTAATATAATAATATAACCGTAACGCTGTAACGTTAATAAGGTACCGTTTTTAATTTACTAATTAGTAGGCTTTATAATGTTTAAAATATAATATGCATTTGTTAATTACCGTAAAAGCGAAACGATAAAAGAACGATCATAACTTATTACTATTAGGGTTATAATTAAAAATAATATTGCGGAAAAAAAATTATATAAAGCCGTTTGGCGATTATAAGCGCGGCGTAAGTAGTATGCGGGTAAGGAAATATCGTGATAATAAGAAGGAGGGATTGGCGAATAGTATTTGAAAGCGTCGAAAAATAATAAAGAATAAATGTATAAAAGGCGAAATCGTATTATAGTAATAATAATATAGTATTTTTAAGAGGAGACGTTTAAGAAGGTACTTGGTATTTATATTACGAAAGTAGTAACATAATAATGCGGCAAAATTTTATCGAATTAGTTAATTTACTATTACGATATTACCATTTCCGTATTAAAATTAATAGTATGCACTTTTTTTAAAAAAGAAATACGGCGCTATATTATTACGTTAGTTTATTTCGGCAGTTTTAATATATTGCTGTATTAACTTCATAATGCTATAAAGAACTTAACATAATATAGTACGTTTAAAATTTAAACACGGGATGGAATTAATTTTTAAGTAATTAAAGATAATTACCTTAAAAAGAGAAGATTATTATTACGGCATTAGTAATGCGGCTCCGCTTGGCCAACGTAACGCTATATATACGGGGGTACTTCGTGCCTTTTAAATAGTTTTTTTCATCTTTTCTTCATATAATAATAAGGTATTTTACCTAGACCTAAAGACGTTTAGCGTTGTAATAGAAAAATATTTATTTTAAAGAGAATAAAGGCTTTAATAGTTAAAAAACCTTAGTAGTAGGTAATTGTAATTAAAAAGTTTAAAAATAAAAGTTACAAAAAGGATTTAAAAAAATTAAAGTATAATATTTACGATAAGCCTATATATAATGCGCGTATTTGTAGGAAAATTATAACAACGTTTAAGGAAAAAAAATCCGATTAATTTAAATTAATTTATTAGGTGATAGTTAATTAATTTAAGTTCGTAATTACGAGGTACGGAAAATTATTCCGTTCGCTTATGCATTTCGTTCGCTTATATGATACGTTAAGTTAAATTACTAATAAAACTATATCCAAAAAAATAAATAATAATAATTTATAAGGTATATAAATTTTATTACGCGTAATTACTAGGGCTAAATCCCGTTAACTCTATTTAAATGTCGATAAATATTATTAGTATAAGCGGAAAGTTACTCTTTTTTGTAATAACCGCTTTATAGCCGTTAAACGTTCTTTTAATTAGTTATTTTGATTATTAACCGTTATACTTGTCAGCAGTCACAGTAATCAAATGCAGTAGCCTGGCGCAAACTGTGTGTTGATGTTGAACTAGACTAAAACCGTCTAGGCCAAGCTCCCATTACATATCCAAATCCATGCTCAAAAAGCTTCTTCCAGACAAAGGGTGTCCCAGGCTGCATCCTGCAGCCTAACCCACCAGCCGTGAGCACCTTAAAGCACTAACTGCCAACAATACTACGGTTAGTTAGTTTTGAAATTTAAAAATTTCGTATACTATATACTACGTCTATTATAACAATTATTTTAGATTAGTAATATTTTACAGTAAAAAAAAATTCGGGTTTAAATTATTATTAAAAATTTTAAAGCTATTTGTTAAATTTAAAAAATTCTCCTAACGGCATAAGATCGTATATAAATCGCGTCATAATAATAACTAAATAAGATTTTTTTTAAATTTTTTAAATTTTTAAAATCGTAATAACAGCGTTATACCGTTATTGTATATGTATTTAAGCGTTAAAATACTAACATTTATAATGTTTATTAGTATTAAGGTATTTAGGGAAATTATAACGAGGTAACGATATATTAACGACGGACCTAAGAGTATATCCAAGGCCAAACGAAACTTAACTGCCGTAGGAATTTGATTTAAAAATGCAACAAACTATCAAGGCGTTAAACTTCTCTAGGTCTGAGTAAAGTATCTTGTTGTTGCACAAAGAAAAAAGGAGGAAACTATCTAGTAAACGCGTAACGCTTGCGTATATATAGCGAAACGGCGGCTTAAGTAAGCCGCTTTGCTAGTGCCGTAACACTATCCAGCAATTGATTTCTTACATACCTACGTACTTAGTTACCATACTGGAGAATTCCCTCCTGCTTCGTACATCCACACACTTTTTATGTGGACAGATATCTATTTATATTTTTGTTTGACATCACATCTGCTTGCCATGTCTGCCCCATCCGATTTGAGATTTACTTCGCAAAACAAGACCACACAGGAGCGCCTGTCCAGCAACACTGTCGGACTTGTCGCACTTTCCGATTTTCGTAAGCGCCGCGCTGAGGTACTTGAGCAACAAGAACGAGAAGCTCGCGCAGCTGCTTCTGTATCCGCATCCGTCTCTGCCTCTACACCTGGGACCCCAGCGAACGCCACACCTGATCGTTCACTCACTTCGACACCGGACAGTGCCAATAATGCTAATAAGCCGGAGGATTCGAGTGATGCCTCCTTACCACACAAGAAGAGAAAGAAGTCTGCTATCAGCAAGAAAATCGGAGGTCCCAAGTTATCTTTCGGTGAAGGAGACGACGAAGGTGGCGGTGACAATCATGGCAGTGGTGATCGAGACGACGATGGGTGGCCTGGGGCTGAATCCAAAAACGAGAATGGGGGGATCAAAGCCAAGTTCAAGGCCAACTCCTCCTTGTCAGTCGTACCACGCTCTTTGACCAAGTCCGCGCTGCGACGTGAAGCGGCCGAGCGCGAGCTCCTAAGACGCGAGTTCCTAGCCCGCCAGGAAGCCGTAAAGGCCACCGAGATTGCTATTCCATTCGTATTTTACGACGGCACTAATATCCCTGGAGGTACTGTACGCGTTAAGAAGGGAGATTACGTCTGGGTGTTTCTGGACAAAAGCAGAAAAATGGGCGCAGATCTCGGTGTCGGTGACAAGGCAAACTCTCTCAGGGAATGGGCACGCGTCGGAGTGGACGACCTCATGTTAGTTCGGGGCAACGTCATCATCCCACATGTGAGTAGTGTTGTTCTTGCTTGCTTATGTTATTTGCCTTGTTTGTTTTCCCGTCTGCCTCTCTTATATCTTAGATAGTGCTATCAGTGTCCCATCAGTCGTCTTGCATTCCTAACATGATAAGACCACAGCATTACGACTTTCTCTTCTTCATCATGAACAAGACCATAGGTCCCAACGGCAAACCCCTTTTCGGCTACAGCGCTGAAGCCTCCAGAACAGTGGCTGTAGATGGGACAGCGGATGCCTCCCTGGTGCTGCCCACTGCTACGAAATCCGTTCCAAGCCAAATCGAGGTAAATACCGTCGAAGGCGCTTCAGACGATCCGTCGTACACCAAGGTTATCGATCGACGCTGGTACGAGCGGAACAAGCATATTTATCCCGCTAGCGTGTGGCAAGACTTCGACCCGGACAAGGATTACCAGAGGGAAGTGCGGCGGGACCTTGGTGGGAATGCCTTCTTTTATTCGTGAAGTGACTACCTCTAACTAGTGCTCTATCCCACAATCTGCTTTACTTGAACGGTTCCCCGAGCATCCGGTGGTTGCCAGTCGGTCAAGTTCACTACAACGAGCGTTAGGATTCCACGTCATCCGGGGGGGATGTTCTTTTTTGGCTTGGCGGATGACCTACCGGATGGAAAGCATCTCATTTGCGGCCGATGCACATGCATGCAATCAACCAAATGAGCCCTAATAACCACCACCCCGGCCAGAAGACTACCAGGCAGAAGTTATTGCCACATCCGAGAACCAAGGTAAAGAACTCGAAGACCAGTTTTTTCCGCAGTCGTCTGGTGGCTTGCAAATTCCAGACAGCCCAGCACGCCTTCCATGTCAACACAGCAGTTCTCAGCAGGACGGCCCTCAATGCGCTGAGAGACCGGATGGTGAAGATTTCGCTCGCATATAGGATTTGCGATGCTATCAAATAAACTCTAAGGAAGACGAACAACGACGCGGTGCTAACTAATCGTTGACATTGAAGAACGGCCCGCAGTGTAGGTCCCAGTATAGATATAATGTCGGAGCTCCGAACTAATTCATTCGAATCCCTTCCTGAAACAGCCATAACAGCTACCTTAGGGTGCAAAGCCCATAACGGAGTGAGACTCGATGCTTGGTCGAGCGGCTCAGATTGCTGGCTATTAGACCCGGTTTCAGTGGATTTTATAGGGTTGAATAAACCTTGGCTTCCGCAATGCTGGTCTCGATCATAGAGGAGAGGGCAAAGTAAAGAGGATAATACCCGGGACATGAGAGTCGTACGCAGTTATATCGTCGCCGGCTTCAACGGGGAGGGACCCGCAAAATGGAATGTGGTGGAAAAGGACCCGCAACCATGGAACGAGTTAGACCTCAACCAGCAACCACCAACGGGATTTTCTAGTAGACTCGGGATATCTATAGAGTGCGGGCGACTTGGTCAGCCTTTCAAATCTCTCCCCGGTAGTAGATATTATAATAGTAACTATTCCGTATCGCCATATGTGTTGCCGACAGGGCCCCCGGTCCCCGCAAGGGGCAAACCGCACACGCCCGAAAACCAATCACAAAGTAGCTTCCTTACACCGATTTGCCTTCAAGCTATGAGTGCAGTTCTATAATGTTGCAGGGTTATTGTTTACTAGAAGCGATACTAATAGTATGTTCTCGACCCGCCACGTGAGCTCTTCATTCGTCCCGTCTACTCGACTTATACACTTGGGGTGAAACGGAAAACATGAGAATGCTACCAGCTGTGTCTCCCCGCAGTATATTACCAATCGTGCCGGCTCTTATCGCCCACTGGGCAGGAACTCAGTCCGCCAGGCGTCGCCTCCCTGTCCGCATCTGCCGAAGTTATCGATCTTGACACCGACTCGAGGCAAGGTGGTAGCAGTTTCCCGGACCCCTATGTTCCAGGAGAGCCCAAGCATTGGCCCTGGAAGGAGGAGCGGGCATGTTCACGCGCATCGCGTGGATCTGACCCTGCATCTCGAGGATTGGAGCCACCAGTGTAGGTCAGACCGGCCAGTTGCATGACTTGCCCGGAACGTGCTGCGGGACCTCCGTTGATTGGCCAGGGCGTCTCCGGCCTGTGATTGGCGCCATTCTCTCCGATGACTTTGACCCGAGGTCCCTATGGATGTCGTAAGGCTGGGGATAACTAGGTACTGCTATGGGTCAGTGAGTACAGAGGCTTCGCACCTATTAATACTGGGGACAAGAACGCTGCTCTATCGAATCACGATGATGATGGGTAAGGGATCCGATCCATCGTATGAACATGGGACGGGGATATCAATCGGGTGCCAAACGAACGGCCCGTGGCAACAAGGCTCCCCATCAGAGCTGGTCCGACAATGAAACTTGGTGTCAGCCCCGGCCCAAATTATTAACTATCTTCTGCATTGTTAAAGACCCCAAGCATCTGCTATACCGTGTCATGCGAAAGCCCTTCCCGCATGGCAGGTATCTCATACCCTTACACGATCGTCTGTTAATACCAATGTGATAGTAAACAAAACATTTCCACCGAGTAAAATTTGTTGGATTATACAGATAAACCGGACGACTAAAAGTGAAGGGGTCCAACGTCCAACCCCAGGGGCTACGTGGTAGCAGCCCGCCCAGTATCACACACATTAGTACTGGGTTGGTCTTGCCTGACCTTGACAGTAACTGGCGTGTTTCCAGCAGCTAGATTTCTAAGACTATCGTCTCCCAATAATATATGTCCCTCTTCCTATGGCGCTTGAGAGATTTTCGCCTTCGATGCTGCGATTAAACCAGACTATCCCCCGCTGCCAGGAAACAACGGACTGCCTCAGACTGACCCGGTCTGGTAATGTCAACAAAGTTTATAATGTAGATTTGGGAATGCAGTCCAAAGGCAGGCGGCACCCATATCCCCACTAGGGCGATCCCGGCCGAGAGAACGGGGCCTTCACAATCGATAACCATAACTGGTCCTGACAGCGCATTGCCAACGTCTCGTGGAGATAAGGCCTCATTGTTTGATTCAGAGTTGCGGGTCACGCGCCCTCCCCCAGTGAATGATGGGGAGGCATCTTTGCCCTTCTGCTCCAACCGAATCTCGAGCGGTATCTGATAATATTCGCTCAAGCATAGGCCAGGTGTGGGCGGCAGAAAAGCTGGGGCAAACGGTCTGCCAGACACGATAAGAGGGCGAGAACAGGGGCTGCAGATCCAAACGCCAAGCTGCTCACCAATTCCTACGGCCGCCCCGACCTCGCCCACCAAAGTTACCACCCCCGCCTCCGCCGCGGCCCATTCCCTGGTCGAAGCCATAGCCCTGGCTCTGGTTGCCGCCGAACCCCTGAGCGGCGGCTCCGAAGTGCTGATTCTGTCCACTCTGAGTCCCGCTAGTATTCCCCCCCGCGTTCTGCATGCCGGCGAACATGGAAGACATGGCGGAGGGATCCATCTGGCTGGGGTCCATACCCGATGCCACCATCTGCTGCATCATCGCCTGCATTTCAGGTGGCATGGCATCCATGCCCTGCAGGTTGGGGATAGAGCCAGCCCCAGCTCCTCCGCCCATACCGGGCATGCCACCCATCATAATCATCTGCATCTCCTCCATTAACTTCTTGTTGGTCTGAGCCATGGCGTCCTGGCTGTACTCTGCTCGCAAACTGTCCTGCTTGGCGGCGTACGTAGCCCACGCGAACTCGTCGAAGCCGTAGTTGAAGTAATCACTGATGTCCGTACCGGGCTTTCGCCACGGCTTATCATTTTCGGGAAGGTCTGGTATGAATAGATCAATATCAAGCTAAGAGAAATAGCAGTAGAGGAGGACCTAATCTTCGCACCTTCGTCGATATTCACCTGTGTTATAGGCTTTCCTACAGGTTTGTATACAGGTATGGCGTTTACATCGACCTTGGAGGTGGAGACCGGCGGTAGGTCGGCGTCGGAAGGTGACTTCTGAGCGTCGTCTCTCTTGATGGCTGGCTTGACAGTGGCATCGCTTGATGTGGTTCTCTGGGGTATGTTACGAATGTCGCTGTAACGGGATTGACTATATAAATGGAGTAAGCATGCCGCCAAAAGCAAACACCAGCGACCAGAGGGGGCTCGGCTGCGTCTTGGGACAGGCCCCCTAAACAAAGAAGGCATCGAATTCGAAGTTCTACTTACGTCGGAGGAGGTGCTTTGGTGCCATCTTTCCGTTCGGTGATGATATCTATATCCTGGGGAGAGGAAAGCCATTGTCAGCCGTAGTCCCAGGGCATATGAGTGGATCACAGTACATACTGAATCGTCCTCATCCATGTCGGCGCCCTCATCCTCCTCCTCACCTTCCTCCAGGTCCTCATGTTGCTGCTGCCGTTCCGGTGCAACAGCTGTGGGGTCCTGGGCGTTATTTGGGCTAACGGTGATAGTGGTTGTGGGCTCTTCAGGAGCATAGAAATCATCGTCGTCGTCAATCTCCATCGTGTAGGGTTCAGCGGTGCAGCGCGGTCCCGTTCTGGATCTGGCAATGGAATAGGAATAGGACTGCGATTATCGTGTCTGACGTGTGGAAGTGAGAGAAGGCTGATGTTGATTGCATGGGCTTCCCTCCCGTGCAAAGGCTGTAGCTGCTCTGTCGATAGGTACTTCGCAGGTACCTAGGACATATAGCTTTCACGGGGAATTCAAGTCAGACCGGGTTACAACATGAAGTTCCTGTTGATGACGACGTGTGGCCCAGGCGCGCGGCTTATCAGGGCACATACATACAGGTCGCAGGGGTATATTTAATTAATTACCTCCAGTCGCCCACTATTTCCCAAACACAGTTAAGATGTATCTCCCCATACAATTTGTATAGGATATAACATTAGGACAACATTATGAACAACAAATTATCGTTTCCCGGTCGAGAACATTTATGGACTTGGATAAGTCTTATTTAGATATACACTTATTAATAGGAGAACAGCTGTATATGCCGATATCTAAGGCATGGTACGCCGTTCTTGAAGAATTCCTCGTTACGTTAGCGCTGCTATAATGGGATAGGATAAAGCGCTGCTTTGAGAGTTGGGAAACAGTAAATGAATCGATGGAGGTAATTTGCATTAGAAATTGTATGGGGAACTACATACTAGCTGTTTAGGGAATCTTGCGGATGCGGTGGAGGGAACTAATTAGTTATATCCCTATGACCTCTATATGCAAATCTATGTACAAATCGGGTCCACTTAGTTTCTGAACGAAATTCCTCCCTAATTAGCCCCTAAATACCACCTTTCCTAGCATCACTACCCATTTTATATGAGCCATCCTATTGGGGCTATATTTTATTTTTCCTAGGCACCTTGACAGCTGTCAATTTCCAAGTAACCTGTAAAAGACCCACCCATACCCCCTAAATGCGTGCACCCACCTGATACACCTCATTTTATATATGTTTTGCACCGTTTTTAATTGATATTAATATTTTAATAATATATTTATTACTTTCTAATATTATAAGAAATACGACGTATTATAATAATATATAAGAAAATTAATTAATTTTTCGTTAAGTTAATTATTTCTTAACTTTCCTAAATTCCTTAAATTTTTTAACGTTTTTGATTTTTAGCTTTTTGCAGGATATCGTTAATATTACAATAATCGTAGAAATTAACGTTAAGGGTTTTATCCCGGGTTTTATTAACGCGTTGTTATTTTGTAACGCGCGTTACTTATTAATTTTTTATATCCCGTTAACGTTATAATATGGCGAAAATCATATCGTAGATAAATTGTAAAGTTATTCATTTTTTACGTTATAATTAGGATTGTTATAATTTCTCGCGTTTTGCCTGCGAAAAACCGTTTCGTTTCGTTTATAAAAACTTTTTTCGAATTATTTATGATAATTTTCCGCATTAGAATTATTAAACCTTTCCGTTATTACGCGGTTATTTTTAATAAAATTTGTTTTTATTCGAATCGAAGTTAATTAATTTTTATTAAAAAGGATAATAGCGTACGGATAAATATAGTTATCGTTTATTATAATAACGCGTTAAAACTTAAAGGAGGATAACGGCATTATTCCGAAATCGTTTACGAAATTATTAAATATAGAATTTTTTAATTAATAATAAAAGTTTTTGATTAACAAAATTCCGGCTTATTAGTTATTTAGTATTAACGTTACTTATTTTTAATTCGCGAATACGAAGGTATTTTTCCGTTAATTCGAGATTTTTGAAGATTTTAAAAATATATGGAAAGCCGTATTATTTTTCGAATAAATATTTTTCCGGAAGGTAAAGTTTTAACGTTTTAGGAATTCGGGTGGGTAAAAGTATATACGTTTCGGTTTTGCGGTATTATATCTTTATTAAATCGATCGTTTTATAAAAATAAATTAACGTAAGGTCCCCGAATTAAATACGTTTTAAAACGTTTTTGCGTATACGTATGTTTCTTTTGTTAAAAATATCGCGATAATTAATTATTATTTTAACGATTATATATTTTAAATTTTTAATTATTTTAAGTAAATTATTACGGTTATTAAAAAAGTAATTTTTAATATATTTATAATTAAATTTAACGGGTAATATAATCCGAATATTTTAATTACGGTATTACGAAATATAATAATTAACTTATTTATATTAGTATAGGAAATATGTATTTTCGAAATATTTTACGATATTTTTTTAATCGTTACCGAATTTATTAATTAATTTTTTGTAAAAGTTTACGAATTTTTCCGTTATTTGGAAATATATTATATACGATTAATATAAAAAACGTTTTTTAAGTATAAGAAATTTATATAAAAACGTATTTAAAAATTAAATTTTATTATGTCGGTTTAAGTTATTAAATTATCGTAATTGTTACGTTTTAACGCCGGTGAAATGGTTATAAATTAAGTTATTATTATTTTAATTTTGGGATATATTTTTTTATTTACGGTTAATTTAATAAATAACGTTTTTATTAATATGGAAAATATAAATTTGTTATTAAACGAAAAAAAATTATTTAATTACCGTTTTTTTAAATTCTTTTTTAAAATTTAATAATAATATTTCAGATTTTTAAATATTTAATTTTCGTAATAAATTTACGTAATTTTCTATGAATTAATTATATTAAGGCCAAATTTAATTAAAAATAACGCCGAAATATATGTTAAATATTAATTTAGTATATGTTAAACCAGTTATGTTAAAAAAATATATATAATATCGGTTTGTCTTATACATATTATCGAAATTCGTAACTTTCGGGTATTATTTTTATATATTTACGTATTAAGGGTATATTTATATGGCGGCGGCGATACGCGTAAAATCGTTTTTTTGTATTTAATACGATACGGAAAGTTATTATTTTGTAAATATTTTATAAAAGTTTACGTTCCGGTATATTCGTTTAATTTTTCGCGCCGGTATTTTTAAATGTAATTATTTATATTTTTATATGTAATTTCGTAATTCGGAAAGGCCGTTTTAATAATAATAGGGATGTTTTGTAATTAGATATTATTTACGGTTATATTTTTAATTATTAACTTTTCGTTTTCGATTAAGCGGCGAATTTGGGGGTAATTCATTATTTTTTTAAAAGTTCGTAATTATGTTTTAACTTAAAAAAATTATAAAAGTTAAATATTTATTTATAACCCGTAAACCGGGTGGTTTTAATAGTAACGATAAAAGGATAATTGGTTTTACGTATACTGGACCGCCGAACGCTATAGTTTTTATTTTTACATACTTTGTCCTAATCGTAATAAAGGTAATATTTTATATATTCGCTGGAGGCGTTAAAATTCGCCCCGTTACGAGCGACGAGTTAATAACTATAAGGAAATGCGAAGCGATTTAATAATTTAAGTAATTCCTTTATAGTATCGTAATTTTTGCCGTTATTAAGACCGTTTTCGGGCGGTAGAGGAAAGTGTATTATGTTGTATTAATTAATAAAAAGGCGTACCTTAAAAAAAAGTTCTGTGGGCGCGGCGGCGTAGTATTATTTTTGTTGTTATTGCGATACGTTAGGTTATACGTAAGTACGAAAAAAAATGAAAGATGCTGATGATAATAATTAATTGAAAATCGCACCTTAAAACGTTAGCTTTTAGTATGTGGGTGGTAGGGTGGGGCTCATACAGATTACCAGGAAGCTGGTAGCTGTTAACTTATTTAGGAAAAATAAAATATAGCCCCAATAGGATGGCTCTTTTATATTAAGTATTTAGGCAACATAACATAGCCGTATTTATTTTAATAACTAACTAACTAGAAATAAAAGGCGCGCATTACCTATAATTAAACGTATAACTATTTAGGCTTTATATTGCGCTCGGTATACGTATTCGAAAAATACACGTTTTAAAAACGTCCTAAAATTTACGGTTAATAATACCATTTACCGCTATAAAATTATAAAGCTACCAGACGTTCTGTTATTTTCGAATCAAGACCTAAACCTAACCAACCTATTAAAATAACGGACCAGATAGTTGTTACGACCTAACAGGAGGGAGGCTCCGAAAACGGTCTAATTGGACCGAAACAGGACCCAAGTGGGTCGAATCACGTGATTAATGCTTAACGCTGATCAACTAAGCATTATTAGTATTAACTAAATACGATTAATCGTTACCTCAGCTAGCTCAGGCCTCTGCTGGCTCGTTTTTATTTTTGATGTATTTTTATGTACTACGCCAAGCCGCCAAAATTGACCAATCAAATCCCAAGAAAATGCCAAGTCCCCGTAACGAGCCAGCGAGGCCTGAGTTCAAGTTGCAGAAATACGGTTCTGTTCTGTAATTTTCTTAACAAAATAATCAAATTCTTTCATTCTTGTAACTAGTTTAAATCCAATAATTTTGATATTCTGTATATACGTCCAATATACGGTAATACGCGTATTACAATTTTTTCGAATTTTTTACACAAGAATTGGGGCTAATCTGGCTAAGTTGAAATTCGACAACATCATCGACCGTAACGCTCCCATGGCCGCGACAGCGCAAATACCGCGTGCATCATTTTGCCATGGGCCGTCCAAAGGTAATTCAGTATTGGAAAAGCCCGTCCCGGTATGTTTTTGCCCGTACGTATTGTGGTTGTTATGTTGCAGCTATGAGAAGGTTGGGGGTAGCTTAAATCCGGAATGTTTTTATGGCTGCAACGTAACGAATTTAAATCTGATAAGTTTGATACTTTATATACGGGTCGAATATAAGCTAATATACTTCCAGGAATTTTTTCAATTTTTTGGGATTAAAATTGGGATCGATACGGTCAAATTTAGGTCTGGGAAATACGCGACCGTAACGCCCTCATGGCTGCGACAGCACAACTACCGGTCGCATCATCGTGTACCGGGCGTCCTAGGTATATTTTATATGGGAGAAGCCCGTCCAGCTATATTTTTGCCCGTACGGGTTGTGGTTATTACGTCACAGCCATGAGAAGGTTCCGGACTTGATTGACCGGAACGCCCTCATGGCTGCGACGCAACAACCACAGCCAGTACGGGCAAAAACATAGCTGGACGGGCTTCTCCCATATTGACTCACCCTTGGAAGACCCATGCCAAAATGTTATATACGGTAATTATGCTGTCGCACCCATGAGGGCGTTCCGGATGGAAAGCTGCACAGAACGGAAATTTTATTTTTAATTTTTAATATGTCCGCCAAATTAGCCCCGATTTGAAAGTTTGATATACGGTTAAAAGGCCCTTTTAAAATTAAATATAATTAGATTTTTTCTTATTTTCTAATTTTTTTTATTGCTGTTATATTTACGAGTTTTCAAAATAGATTTTTAAAAATTTGTATGGGACTGCACAGAACGGAGCCAAAAAATCACAACTTGATATCAGGCCCTATTTTGGAGGTTTTGTTGTTTTTATGGGTCTTTGATAAATTAGGTTAGCGCGGTACTAAAAGCTACTTAGCCACAGCTGCGCTGCAGGCGCAGCCGCAACTTCTAAAATAGGGCCTGATTTTAATAAGGTAAATTAATCGTTATTTAATAACTATTAGCTAAATAGAGAAAAGCTAGTAGTAAGAAATAAGAATATATACATTCGTTAGATTTTATAGTTTAATAGCGATAGCTTGCAATATAACTTCGTTACTCCAAATACCTTTAATATTACAAAATATCATTAAATTATCTTGCTATTTATTGCTTAATTATTTATAATATTTTTATTAATATAAACCCGTACGTTTAAATATAATAATAAGTTAATTAATTTAGCTGTTATACGTTATAAGCTTTTATTTAGTAATATGGTTAAACTTTGAGGAATATTTCGATAATATGTTTACTAGTAAATAACCCGTTTATAAGGTCTTAAAAGATAATAATATAAATTTGAAAAAAAAGAAATATTCGCTTTTTTTAATTAAGGAAATGGTTTTTCAATAACTATACCTTATAAATTAACGTATTAACCAGTTTAAGCGAGATAATTTGGAATTTACTTTAATTTTTTAGGTTATTTAAAAGTTTTTTAGAAAATAAGTAGAATAGATACCTGGTAAAGAACCCGTCGGTACGGGTTAAAATATTCAAATGGCACTTATTAAGGAATTAGAAGAAATATTAAAACCCTTTAAGCTTAAACTTTTTGAGGGAATATTTATTAAATTATAGTTATTTTTAACTTAATCTTAAACATATTTTGAATAGTTTCTAATACGATTTACGACTTTAATTTCCCGAATCGAATTCGTAATCGGACAATTTTTAAAATACGTTATTATTTAATTCGAATTTGCCATAAGAGAATATGTTACGGTATTTTTAAAATAATAAAACTTAAAAGTAATACAGGTATATAGCGATTATTAAAAATTCGAGTAAACCTTTATAAAAGCTTTCGCAGTTATAAACTAAAAACCGAAAACGGAGATTAAAATTTAATAGTTACGATAAAATATCTGCTTTTAATTATGGCAACGAATTAATTTAACTTTTTTCAAAACTTAATTAGAGACAAGAAATATTAATGGTTTGGTTTTTCGACAGTCTGAAAAAAAAGTTTTAAAAAAAGTTGTTTAAAAGAAATCGATTAAAATATTTAACCGATTATATCATAATAGTAGTAAAAATCGACGGTTGATAATACGCTTAACGAATTCGTAATATTAAAGAAAAATATAATAACAAATTACGTTATAACGTTAATATTAGCGTATTATAATATTAAAGTATATTTTATGAAATTACTGCAAACCTTATAAAAATTGGTACGATTTAAAAATAAAATACGTAATGAATTTAAGGCTAGAATTACGACAAAATAGGTTATAAAACGCTTTAATATAAATCGTTCAAAAATTACGATAAGATAAGTTTTAAATCTTATAATTTACGGGATAACCTTTAAATAACTAAAGAGGAAAAATTTTCGTTATGATATAACGCAAAATAAGACTTTCCGATTAAAAAATATAGTAAAAAAAGTTAGGAAGTTATTATAAAAGATTATACAAAAAAAGTAATAATAATAAAAGTTTTTACTTTAATAGCTATAAGATTACGAAAATTAGAAAAATACGCTAGAAAAATAATTACTATTTAAAAAATAATAAAAAAATTACCAGCGATAATTAGCTTAAATAATTAGAGAATAAATAAAAAAGTACGAGAGATAGATAAAGACGATTTTATTAGGAGAGGTTAATTAATATGGAAAAGTTTATATAATTTATTATTTTAAAATACGAAATTTTAAATATAAAGAATGTAAGGTTTATATTTTTTAACGAATTACCTAAATATAGAGATAAGGGTTCGATTTTATTAAGTAATAAAGAAGCAATTCTTAAAATTAACAATAGTACTGATATTTGCGAAATATAGGGAAAAAACAGGTTAAGAAAAATTCAATAAAGTGATATAATAATTAATTACTAACTTATATATTTAACCCATAATAATTACGGATTCTGTAAAAAAATAAACTACTTTAATATAAAAGATAATCCGGGTAATAAATAAGAAAATTTTACATTAAAAAAGTTATCTAAAAATAAAGAAAACGCCTTATATTACTTAAATTAAATATTTATTACTTTCGAAACCGTAAGAAATAGTATAATCTAGAAAAAAAGAATTAAATAAATTAATAATAAATTAACATTACGCAATTTTAGGAAAATAATAAAAAAGTAAACGAGCAAATTAACAAATTACGAAACGAAAATAAATAATAATAGTAATATATTAAGCAATCGAAAAATGAGATCGATTAGTTATACATATAAATACGACAACTTAAAAAAGACCCTAAAAATGAAAGTTACTTATAAGAAAGCCATAGGATAGTAAGACCTAGAGGAAACAACAAAAGGTTCCAAAAAAGGCTTTAGCAATAATAAGAAATAACAACGATTCTATTATTTTAAAAATACGAATTAGAATATATTAATATATCATTAAGGTAAATAGTAAAATTTTAGGAGATAATTAAATTATACTTAAAAGTAATTAACTAATTTAAATTGCTATAAAAATATAAAAAGGATTTTTATATTGCGAAAACCGCTGAAAGTGTATTATTTTTTTACGATAACGAAAAAATTATACGCGAAATTAATTACTTTAATATTTTTATTTTAAGAAAATAGATAATAATTAATTTCGATATTATACCGCTAGGGAATTACGACATAATATTAGAAAAAATATGGTTACGCCAGTATAACTTTTTAATCGATTAGGAGATTAGTTAAATAAAGCTTATTATATAACCTAGCAATAAATATTAAAAACAATAGTAAATATTTTAACATTCGATCGGAATTAATAACGAATACTGGGATAAGAATACGATAGATATTTTATTATTTATAAAAATATAATATAAGAAAGAAAATAGGTATTATAGATAAACATAACGTTTTATTACTATTATTAAAGTAAAATTATATTAATTAAATAATAACTTATAATAATAACGTGATAAAGTGAAAGAATTAATTAATGTATTATTATAATATTATAAATATAAGCGCTTATTTCGAAAAAAGGTTAAAACGAAATTACTAAAATATAATAAATAAAATTATAAAATTATCCTTAAAATAAAAACATCGATTAAGTTTTACCCTATTCATAATTTTAACGAAATAAAGTTATATGTATTTAGAAAATATTTAACGAATTAACTTAAAAAAGGATAAATGCAATTATTAAAGTTATTAATTAAATATTTTATTTTTTTCATACTTAAAAAAATAAGAAATTAAAATTAGTTATAAACTATCGATAATTTAATATTATTATTATTAAAAATTAAATGTTATTATTTTGAATCTTAAAGATAAATATAATTTAATTCGAATTAAAAAAGGTTATAAATAAAAAATAATATTTCGAATTAACTATAATTTGTACAAATACTTCATTACTTTTATACAATTTATTAACGTATTTATTACTTTTCAATATATAGTTAATTATATTCTTAGGGAATACCTTAATATTTTTATAATATGCTATCTCGACAACATTTTTAATTTTTTAAAATTAAGAAATAATACGAAAAGTATATTTATAAAATGTTATAATTATTCCAAAATGTTAACCTGTTAATTAACGTAAAAAAAGTTAATTTTAAATATAAAAAGTTAAATATTTAAGTTATATTATTATTTCCGGATATATTAAAATGGATTTTAAGAAAATCGTAATAATATAAAATTAAATTACGTTTATTATAGTTAAAAAAGTATAAAATTTCTGCGGATTTGTTAATTATTATTAAAAGTTTATTAGAAATTTTACCCGGATAATGATATTTTTAAATAAACTTATTAAGAAAAGGCAAAAGTTTTAATCAATATTTTAAAAGAATTTTTTTTTGTAAATTACAAAAATTATTACGAATTAATTAATATTAATTATACACGATTTAAGTTATTTCGTTAAGCTAAAAATTAATACGTTAGATAATATTTTAAACGGGGTAATTAAATAATGAAATTATTAAGGTATATTATATTTTATTATTTTTTCCTCATAAGTTTTAAGAATTTAAATTACGTTATATTATTTTTTAAAATACTGCAAGATATTAATAAATTTAAGCTATATTTTCCAAGTTAAGCCAAATATACGAAAATTATTATATGATATAATCGTACGATAAATATTATATCTAATATCTTGAAATACGGTAATTATTCAGTAATTTTTATAATTTAAGATAAATTGTATACCTAATTTCCGTAAAACCTTATTTTTTATTAGGATTCCGTAAGTACGTAATTTTTCGATTAATATCGGCTTAGGAGGTTTATAAACGTAATTGCTAACAAGTTTTAACTCTAATAAACTTTATACGTATTAGCTTTATAGTTCGGCATAGTTATATAATATAACTTAAAAGGCGTAAAACTTTACGCGGTAAACTTTAAGAATAAATTATAAATACGTATAAAAAGTTAACTTTTATAAATCCTTATTAATTTTATAGCTTAATTATTTTATAATTTTCGAATTATTATTATTATTATAACTTAATATGTGATAAAATTCATATATAATACCGATAATCTATACTGATAAAGTTTTTAACGAAACTGTTACGTTTAAAATTGTTAAATTTTATTAACCTAAATAATATTCTCTAAAAAATCGCATTTACTTATTAATTTTCGGATACGATTTAATTTCTAAAAATAATAGTGATTAATCATTATTCGAATTTATGCTGAAAAATATGGCAATTATAAAGAAATTATTAGAAAAATTAGAAAGGGAAAAAAAAGGTTAACGAATATTAAATTTTAAATTCTAGAATGTTATAAACTGAAATATAATTAATAATTTGCCCGGCTGCTCCAGGTAACGAAATTATTTCAAAATATCGACACGAATCGACGTAAATAAAAACTACGGGATAAAACAGCCTAAAATCGCCTTAAAGTAAGACGCTTACAAAAAGCATCGGTTTAGTAAAACCTAGGAATTAAGGTACTAATTTATCATTTTATCCAATTTTGTCTATACGGTCACGTCTTCTTAAGGGAGAGTTACGTTATTCTTAATAAAAAGTTTATAATTATTATTAAAACGTTTTACAAATTTAAATATTTTTTTAAAGATAATTAATATTAAGTTGAAGTTTATACGAATTATAAAAGTTTTACCTAGTTTATTACGATTAGAAAATTTATAATACGATAATTTTGTTATATAAAAGAATTAACGAAGTACGATTTTATTATTATTTACCGAAAAGGTTTAGAAAATAGTAAAACCGATACTTTTAATAGATAATTAAATTTTAAAAAAAATTAGTTAAAGTTAGTTATATAATATTCGATATTATTATAGAAAGATAGTTACGCTCGTAACAAGTCGCAATAATACGGATAATATTTTTAAATATATATTAGAAAATTAAAAGATATAATAAAAATTTATTAAAAGAAATAAATAAAATATAAATTTTAATAAATTACTAAAAAATCTTACTACGAAATATATAAAAATATTAATAATATAAATATTTATATATTTATAAAATCTTAACACGTTTTTAACGCGTATATTACTTCCTTAAAAAAATATAACATAAACAATTTTATACCAATATAATATTTACGCTAAAGTAAAAATACGGCGATATAAGCTGTATGGAGAATTATATTTATTACTAGTCGTAAAACGTTTATGGGATTTTTTTACAATAAGTTTTATTATTAAACTTTTTTTATTAAAAAACCCAGTTACGGGTATATATTATGATAGTATTTTTGTAATTATTAATCGATTTATAAAATTTTCTTATTTTTTACCTTATAATAAAAATACGAACGCCGAATAAATAACGTACATATTCCTTAAAAACATTTTTAATATACATGGATTACCGTACGAAATTACTTTAAATAAAGGTATAACGTTTACTTTTAAATTTTAGCAAAACCTAATAATATAAATCGGTTTAAATTATAAATTATCTAACGTATTTTAACTTTAAATAAATAAATAAATAAAGCGATAAAACTAAATATTAAAAACGTATTTACGATGTTATTTTAATTACGAATAAAATGATTAAGTTAAAAAGTTATTAATAGTTTAAATAATTTATAATACTGGTTATTATAAAAGTATTAAACTAGCTTCATTAATACTTAATTTTAGGTTTATTTTAAAGGTTCATAAAAAAGTTTAAAAAAAGCCTATTTAATGTTTAGATAATTTTTACGTTAAAATAATTTAAATAATTATACTAAAAAATAAAAATAAAATTCGAGTTCGTACGTAATTAAAAAAAGAAATGTTATAACTAAAAACAATTAAAGGAATTTACCTTTTCGAAGAGAAATATAGTTTATTTAATTATTAAAAATATTTAAATAAAATATTGAAACCAGAAATTTAATTTTAAATATATCGACCCGTATAGGATTATTCAGAAAATATTAAAAAATAATTACTAGTTAAAGTTATTACTTAAAGTTATAGTTTATTTAATTTTTATATATTTTTATTTAACTTAATAATAAATATAATTAAAGTATATACTAAATAAAACGATATAAAAATAAAAGATAAATAGGTATACGAAGTGGAAAAGATCCTAAATATAAGAAAAGTTAACGGATTTACCCAGTATTTAATTAAGTAAAAAAGCTACTCGGATTTTAAATATATTTAAAAATCTGTAAAAGTTTTTATAAACGTTTAATACTTATTAAATAATTTTTACTAACGATGTTTAAATTATTAAATATTAGATTCCAGTCGACGTTTTGAATAAACCAATTTGTATTTTCGATACCCGATTAATTACTCGAATTAACAAACGGTACTAACGCGGTTATAAAAATTTCCACGTCGGCTTATTTTTACCGCTTTTATTTTTTAATTTTATAATAATTATAATTTACGTTATATTATTTTAATACCTTTTAAACCAAAAAACGTTTTTTGTTTCCAAAAACGAATTAAACGCGCGATAATTTTATTTATCTTCCGTTAATAACATTATTACAATTTCAGGAAACGTTTCTCTGTTATTATTTTCTTTCGTTCCAAATATTAATTTTCAGCATAAATATTTTTAAGCGAAAAAAAAATTTCGTTTCCGTTATAAGAATAACCCCGCCTAACACAGGCCTTACATTTTAATACGTTTTTTATCATTTCGCATTTCTAACTTTTAAAAAAAATAAAATGTGGCATAATTTCGAAACTAAATTAGTTAAAAATAAAAAAAAGATTCCGATAACAAGTAATTGAAAACAAAAAATCTAACGACGAATTTTAATAATACGATCCGGTATGTTAAAATTAAAAAAAGGTACCTACCGGAAAAAAAATTTTAAAGGCAAAATTTACGAAAAGAGAAAATCGTATTAAGATTTAATAAGAAAAAAAACTCAAAAACGGTTTAATTAAACCGAAATAAAACCTAAGTCAGTCGAATTACGTAATTAATATTTAGCGCTAATTAATTAAGCACCACTAATATTAATTAAGTACGATTAATCGTTACTTAATAACTATTAACTAAATAAAAATAAAAATAAAAATAAGGATATATATATCCGTTAAATTTTATAATTCGATAGCGACAGCTTGTAATATTACGAAACGTAACTAAATTATCTTACTACTTATTACTCAGTTTCTTAGAGTACTCCTACTAACATAAACCCGTACGTTTAGGTTTAATAGTTGGTTAACTAGCCTAGCCGTCACAATAGTTTGAAAATTTGTACCGGTTCCTATTAAAAAACGAGGCGTTTTTTTTTTTGAAACTTTAAAAACGTTAAATAAATTCGAAATTTAGTTATATAAAACACGGCGTATTAAATTTTTAAATTAACTAACAAAACTTAGCGTAAAATTTAACGTAAATTATAACTTTATAGAAAAATAAAAAATAAACGTTAAACGTTTTACGTTAACGTATGGCACAAGCTTACCGAATACATAAGTTTACTGGATAATTTTTGACAACTTATGAAAATAAACTTAAATAATGCAATAATAATATATCGTATTAATTTAAATTAATCGGAATTTTTTTAAGCTAAACGTATTTATAGCTTTATTATAAATACGCTCATTATGTCCGAGCTTGCTATAAATACTATACTTCTATTTTTTCGTTGTAACCCTTTTATAATAATTACCTTTAGCCGCTATTAGCTGTATTTTTCTACCACCTTTTTCTTTTTCGGCTAAAAAAGCTTATCCCTTTTATATAATAAATATTTTTCTTTTTTGAAAACGCTTATTTTTAATCCTTTAATGTTTATTTAAAATATAATTCGTTTCGCGCAATTAAGTAATTTCTTTTCGAAAAAAAGAATTCTTATAAGAGTAAGAAATTATTTTTTCTTAAAAAAATTAATAAATTTAATAATTTTTATTAGTAAGTTACTCTAATAATTTCTAATCCTTTTTTGTAAATAAAGTTTTTATTTCATTATTTTCTTAATATTTTTAAAGGTTTTTACTAACGAAAAATAAATAAAACTAGTAAAGGTTAACGGGAAAACGGTCGGCGTAAATACAATTAAAAAATTTCGAATTTTAAAAAAATGGTATTAAAATCGAATAAAACGAAATTAATTACAGCAAATCCGGATTTAATATTATCAGACGTTATAACAATTTCAAACGCGTTGTAAAAACCGGTAAAAAAATGTTTTTTAACGATATAAGTATAATAACGTCGTATTAAACTTTATATATATAATAAATAAATATATTATTTTTTTAAAAAAATACGTTAAAAAGTTAAAACTTATACGAAAAATACGCGGCATATAAAGTATAATAATATTACAGTTAGCGTGATATTTTTCAAATTTTATCAAATAATAATTTTCGCAATTGCTGAAAGTTAAAAACCGTTTTAATTTTATCGTATACTTTCAAATATATTAATTAATATATTAACCCTATTTTAAACTTAATTCGTTCATTATTTAACTATTATTATTTAATGCGATTTTCTAAGTAATTATTAGTAATAAACTATTATAAAACTAAACTTTAATATAATTTTTCCTCGTTATAAATTATAAATAACGGTATAATTTAATTTTAACCATTAATAACTTAAATAATTATAATTTATTTCTTAATTTTTTATTAAACTTATTTATATTTTTTAAGCTTCTCAATATTATTAATTAACGTAACCGTTATTCTAAAATATTTTTTATAATGCCGTATTTTATAATTATAACTCGAATAAACTTAAATTACTTATGAAATATTACTAAAGTTTTACAAAATATTCGTTAATAATCGATTATCCGATTTAAACGCGTTTCGAATTTTTATTACTGTTTAATAAAATTAACTATTTAATTAATCTTAATATATTTCATATTATATTACGTAAGTAACAAATTCGTTATATTTTAAATATGCTAATCTTAAATAAAAAACCCTCGTATATCTAGATTAAAGATTTAATCGATAATTAATTTTTTTTAGTCGGCATTAATTTTCGCGAATTAAAAATAATATCAGTTTTAAAGGATTTACCGGTATATCGGTCGTATAAAGTAAAATAGACGACTTTATAAATAAAACTAAGTGTCGCATAATTAAGTTTCGGGTTTTATTTTTTTAACTTAAACGGCTAAATTCATTCTTGCTTTTTTTATAAGCCGTTTCATGTTATTAATGTTAAATAATATATAATTAAAGTTAAATAATTAAAATATATTAAAAACTATTTGGTAAGCTTATACATCCGGTAAGCTTATACCGTATATTACTTATATACGTTATTTAAATATTTTAATATTAATCGAACGAAATTATTATTAAGATAAAATACGATAACTGTATAATATATATTACTTATAACAAAAATAAAAAATATCTCAATAAATATTTAAGACTTTTGTTTAAAAAAACGGATTACTGTTAACGTATAAGGATAAGTTATAAGCTTTTAAAAATCTCTTTATTACTTTCGATTTAAACTTTTATATATGTCGGCAGATGTGTTACACTTGATGTCTGGGTTAGTGTCTTGATTCCTGGTTGACTACTCATCTGCAACTGGGGGAGAGAGCAGCCATATATAGCTGCTTCCTGCTTTGTTCCTGCAATCTTAGGGCTACAAACTAAGCTCTTTGTTTCCAACAACAAATCCACCGTATCTGCTCATAATATAAATAAATATTTATATTTTGATAAAATCTTTCTACGTTATTATATTTTATTTTAACAATGTATAAAAGTTAAATAAGGTCCGGGAATTATATTATGAAAAAATAGCCTTTGATATTACTATAAAAGATTTGTTATTATAATTTAAAAAATTAAAAATATTACTTATACTGTATAACTTCTCCCTTAAGGAGACATGACTATGTAGACAAAATTAGATAAAATAATAGATTGATACCTTAATTCTTAGGCTTTATTAAACCGATCTCTTTCGTAGGTAAATACCTCTATTAGTAGAGAATTGATATAACTCTAACCGCTTAGGCGTTTTACTCCAAGGCGATTTCAGGCTGCCTTATCTCGCAGCTCTTATTTACGTTAATTCGTGTCGGTATTATGAAATATTTTCATTACCCGGAGCAGCCGAGCAAATAATTTTCGTACTTTTTTAATTTACAACGTTTTCAATTTTAAACTTCGATATTTATTAACTACTTTTTGTCCCTTTTTAATTTTTTAATAGTTTTTATACTTATTATATTTTTCGATATAAATTTATATAATATTTAATTAATATTACTTCGAGAATTAAATCGTATTTAAAAGTATATAATCAAATATAATTTCTTTTAAAATATTTTTAAAGTTGATAAAATTATTATTACTTTTCGCTTCTTTAAAAACTTTATAAAATTTAATTATTATTAATAAAATAATTTCGTTAAAACTTTTACCAGTACGTATTACTGGTATCGTATACGAATTTTGTTCTATGTTAAGTTATGATAACAATAGTAATTTGAAAACCGTAAAATAATTAAGTCGTAAAATTAATAAAAATTTGTAAAAGTTTTTATATATATTTAAAGTTTATTTTTAAGTTTTACCGCGTAAAGTTTTACGTCTCTTAGATTATGTTAACTATGTCAAGCCGTAAAGTTAACGGGTATAAGGTTTATTAAAGTTGAAGTTTGCTAGCAATTACGTAATAAAAAGTAAGACTTTATAATAATAAAGTATATAACTTATCTTAAATATAAAAACTACTAGTTAATTATCGTAATTTAATATATTAAATATAATATTTATCGTATAATTATATCGTGTAATAATTGTCGTATATTTAGCTCAGCCTAGAAAATATGGCTTAAACCTAGCAGTATCTTGTATATTATAAAGCTACCTTAAAATTTTAATTTTTCTTTAATAAAAATATATAGCGTATTTAAAAATTACGATTAAGTAAGCGAAAATATAGGTTTTATTTTACGACGAAGATGAAATATACTATTAAGGCAAAATGGCAAAATTTTAAACTTTTTTTATAAGTTAGTAATAACTATATCTAAACGGTTGCGCTTATTTAAACAAAATAAGTACAGCCTTATTAAGTATTAAATCTTATATATAAAACAGAAAACAAATTATTAATAACTGTTGTAATTGTTAAGATATTAATTTTTGAATATTTAATAGATAATTTAGGGGGTGTTCGAAACTAAGTGGACCCGATTTGTACACATTATAGGGAAGTACGTCTTGTATGTACGTATACAAAGAGAGCAGCGCTCTTGTGGCTATCAATTGGGAAAACTTCTTGAGGCTGTTTTATTCATTAACCACTGCCTCTGCTAGTACTAAATCGGTAGTACCAAGAGCAATGAGCCCTTCAAGGCACGGGTGCCACGGAATGGTGGAGGCAGCTAGAAAGTAAGATCAGAGAAACAAACAGACTCGTCCTCCCATATACCAATCACCTGTTGCTCTACCTTATACGTAGTTACATGCTCATAGTGGAGGTAAACATTGATCGTCCTACAAATTTCAAGGAGATGCATACCGGGTACCTATCCTATTTACTATGGCATCAGGCAAATTATTTAAAACACTGTCAGTTAGCTGTGGGTCGCGCTAATGGCCACGGCCGTGCGAGTTAGGTGCACATAGCTTTTACCTATGCAGGTTACTAGGTAACTACAGGTGTCTAGCCACCCGAACATTGGATTAGCAGTATTTGCTGCGCATTCCATGGGCGCTAATCATGATAAAATAAAACATACTGGGTGGATATAATAATTACGGTCAACCTTTTGGTATCCATCTATCCATCTCCCGCTTAACTCACCTCCCTGACGGTACATGTACTCACCGCGCACCCGCGTCCTTACCTACCCACATATATTCTTACCCAGAACCTACGACAGTAGATTGTTGTGAGAGAGAGACACAATTGGAACTCCGCAGTTCATTGAGTGGTTTCTTTTTGCATTACATCGGATCAATGGCCCTTGCGAGGTCAGCAAGCGGTCCGGGAGGCTTGACAATAAACACTTCTTCAGCCAACTTGTTGTGAGATACTCTTCCTCCCTCTGACGCTTCGCACACCTTGCCCTCCACGCCGTTCTCTGACCCTGACAGTGGAAGAAACACCAGCCAGCCTTCTGCGTCTACCACCAATATGTTCGGTTCTGCCTCCCAGCCCCAGCCCCAGCCCCAGCCCCAAGCCCCCCAACAGC